>JANZXR010000008.1:1528854-1541118 GCA_027575705.1 Erythroxylum echinodendron | reverse complement strand
TATATAAATCTCAAAATAAACGTGAAGATGTGTTTGTAGATATTGTGAGAATTATGTGTAAAGCATAAGGATAAAAGGGACTAAAAATAGGCTCATTAATTGATATAAAAAATTTACCTGAAAAGTGCTTTTTTAAAAAGCTCCAAATTTGAGCTTTTGAAAAAGTTGTATTTTAACTTCTCAAAAAGCTATTTCTACTCCAAAAGTGCTTTTGAAGTTTATAGCCAAACACTCATTTTTTCCTTAAAATAATTTTTGCGGTGAAAACAAGTGCTTTTCTACCTGCCAAAAGCTGAACCAAACGTACTCTTAAGCTTAAACATACACAAGGTTTAATTATTCTAAATAAAACAATATTATATTTTTCGAAGTGACTTATAACCTATCTATTGGATCTTACAAACAACATATACAATAGATTGACTTATTACATCAAATTTTCTGTTTTAATTATTCTGTTTCAACTCTATTTTATTAAATCTCATTTATTTATTTATATAAAATTTATAAAAATATGTGGATGAAATTTAATAAAACGTAATAAAAATATTATAATCAGTATAATTAATATAAGAGATCTATTCCCCTTGATTGATTTATAATATGTTCCTGAAGTCGTAAATAAATCAAGAATATCTTTTATTAGAAAGGTGTACTTATTTAAAGTAGATATGATTGTTTTTGATAGAATAAAGTAGATATTTTTAAGTTAGTGCGCTACGTCAAAACGTGGTAGGCGTGTGGTCTAGGTAGCTTGATGAGCCCTAAAACCTAAAAGCCATACCACGAGTCCTATCTTATTATTATTGTTATTATTAATCGTTGAAAAGGATCGCACGAGCGAAAAACCCTAGTGTTTTACACTAATTAAATGGATTGAAGACTGGTTTATCTGGAAATTTAAGTAGGGTTTAGAATGATATCGATTTAAAAAATTTAGACGTCAAGGAGAATTGTTCATTTTCAACTTTGTATATTATTGTTAAATGTTTCTTTTTAATGTGACATTTATTATCTCAATATTCTTCTTTATTTGTAACCCCATTTTGAATTTGTCAAGTGAATTAATTAAAGTTTTTAAACTCTAAGCCTTATAAATGAGGCTGATTTAAAAGACTTAAGTTTTACAAAAGATTGTTTATTTTCAATTTTACATGTTGTTGTTAAATGTTGTATCTTTTTTATGCGAACTTTAATATTCCAATATTGTCTCTCACTTGAAACTTCTTTTCGAACTTATCAAGTGAATTTATTTGAAATTTTTGAACTCTAAAATTTTTACTGAGCCGTTGGGTCTTATAAACTCTACTATTATTTTAAAATTTAAATTAGGTTAAGAATGAGATCAATTTAAAAGACTTAAACCTTACAAAATAATTATTTATTCTCGACTTTATATGTTGTTATTGAATGTTGTATCTTTCGGAAGTGAAATTTAATATCCCAATAGTTTAATCAGACCACAAGCTGCTCAATCATCTCTGTGTTCTTTTCTTCGTATGAACAAGATAAGAGAGACGTATATGGCCTACGGTCTTAGGTTACAGTTGCCCACAAATGCGTATCTTCATGAGGCGTACGGGATGTGGAAGCTTCTGAGCCGCCTGTGTCTTGACCTTTCCCTTCCTTAATGTGCGCACCTAACCTTCATGGGAAGGTGTAGAACTTATTGTTGCTGAAAATATTAGTATCCTTAAGGTGTTTCATTTAAAAATATTTTTAGTATGTTCAAAAGTTGATTTGTTATGTCATAATTTATACAGAAGCTAACTCTCTAAGAAGAATTAAGTTATTTCTAAGGGTACAATGAAGCTAACCCTACTTTTCTATTCTATCATGACCATGATATGATAGAATAGAAAAGTCCAAGCGCCATAGTTGTTGAGTCGAGAAGAAGAACTTGACTACTCTTCATGACATTCGATTTGAATAAACAATGTTGGATATTAAACTGTGTCACATCTTTAAATTTTTAAGCTCTTTAAATTATTTATGTAACACGAGGCTTTCATATTTATATTTTCTATCTATCTAATTAACCCAAGGAATCAAGATGACTTTTTTTAATTTCTAATTTAATAATTATGAAAGAAAAGCCAACTTGCGTAGAATTGACAAACAAAAAATGTGCGAACAATGAAAAACTAAAATATTGTCCATTATTGTTAAAATATTTTTCCGTTAGTCTTATCCATGGAAAAAAAAAAAGACCATATGAAGTGTTTTATCCCATGGAAAATGAGGAAATTGTTGATTATGATGGAGTAAAATGAAAATATAGATAAAAGAATGGGGTAAATTCTTAAAAATTGCATTTGTTGAGGATAAGTTTTATTAAATTTCATTAAAAATTCAACAAATTTATACCATATGTTATTAAAATTAAGTTTTTTTCTTGGACTTAGTTGAGAGTAAGAATTTGTAAAACCATATTATTGGATAATAATTCAATAAAAATTTTGCTTACGCGCAGAGTAGAGTTTAAGAAAGTTCAATTTTACAGGTGTTAGGCAATGCATAACATATAATTCAGTCATTCGACAACTTGTTCTTTGTTTTTTGTGCATGTGGAAATTTAGGGAAAAGAACATCAAAATTGTGATAAAGTTCTGGCTCATCGCAGCCATTTCTTTCTATTTGTCTCTTCTCACTTGTGGCATCTTCCTTGTTATAAAAGACATAAATATCTTTTTCGATTCTGTTTTAGGGAATACAGAATTATAAGTTATTCAACTAATTTTGGAAAAGAAAAAGATGCAAATTTCTAGTATTCATTTCTACAAGCCTAGTACTTCAAGGAAGTCAGCCATAGCTACGCGAGCTGCAAATTGTCTCCGATTTGCATGAAACTTCCGATGGTTTCTTGAGGGCTTTATCATAAGACCGCATTTAATAGACGGCCATCTGGTAGTTTACCATTACACCATGAACAGGAAGTATATGTAACCAGAGGAAAATCAGATGGGAAAGCTTGTGAGGTCTTAGCAACGAAGAACTACGCAAGCAAACAATAACACTTAACACTCAGATGTTAACGTCTTGGAAGCACTCGTGACTTTTCTTCGTTATTTATGACTTTCATCTCCATATAGTTGCTAGAAGTTAATGCATTTCCAATTTTAAAACAATTCGCTTTAGATTAAAGATTTTAAAACAAGTTTGATCGAAATTTTAAAAAATCAAGATCTCAACAAAACCGTAACACAATTGGCAGAGGAAGCTATACGAGACATCAAGGAATTGTGAAAAATCCCAGGGGTAAGTAGTTTCGCAATTTTTCCGATTTTAAGGTGATCGTCTCTGGCATAAACAAAAACAAAACTAAACAAAAGCGAAATAATAAATGATACCAAAAATTTAGTAACGCAATTCGATACTCTTTGCTTACGTTTGTAGAGCCCTTGCCCAGTTTAATAAGTTTCACCGACGTACAATAGATTTATCCAAGGCTTTACTGAGCCAACACCACTCAACCCTTAACACTATCTCTCAATCTCACTTTCGGTAAAAGAATTTCATACCTAATAGTACGATCACTTCGTATTAACCTCGATAGAGGATTTTCTCAATCAATCTTTTAACGAAAGAACAATAAACAAATAACTCAAGTGATTAAAATAATAAAGAACGAAAACTAGATACACTTGAGATAGAAAAGAACAACTTTCCGATGAGTTCTGCTCCACTGAAATAAATCTGGAAGTCGTCGCAATGCCAATAGGCTGACTCACATAAACACCAACACGAAGTATATATAGCCCATAAAGAAATCAATTAATAATCACTGAGTCAACGAAAAATAATGCAACCACAAAATCACGCACAATTCCAGAATATTGAATCTGGAAAATTAGAAATTATCCCACAGTGTATTTCAATCACAGGAAATGCACAACCTCGAATATCAACAAGTCTAAAAAATGAACACCTTAACCCACAGTATACTGCAATCCTTGAAGTCATGCATAATACACACCAACTGCATAAGACCAATTTTGTATAAGATGCTTCTCTATAGGTTGAGGTGATTAGGCAATAAGAATGCATTTATTGCTCCATTGAATTTTGTGTAAAACAATAATGCCTATAGGTCTTTAGCTATTTCAGAAAAAATTTTCTCTTCAACATAAATTTACACTTTCGTTATGCTCCCAAGCCATAATACTCACGGTCACATAGTTTTATCTCTCACACACACGTGGCTTCAACTTTTTCACCCACATATATACCAAAAGCCCTTATTCTGCTATCCACCAAAATTCACACAACACACTCCTCTCTCTTCCTTTTTATGCCCAACATAGTATCAATTTTATTAGACAACTAGCTCACATAAAACTCTATCCCATACATATGCACGTCAACTTTTTACTGCACATACACATCCTTCAGTATTCAACCCACATAAGAAACACACTCAAGAGAAGAGTTCCACATAAACCACTCCATATCAACATCTCAGATAAAAATATGCAATTATCACTTCCTTATGTTTTTATCAAGATAACTAGCAAGAGTCCTTTTGCGCAATAACCACTTCACTGTTTATTTTATCCACAAAAATCCAACAGTAAAACAATTTCAATACCAATATGATAATAGACTTCAAAATAGGATAGGATTCTTTTTCAACTAGAGGACTATCCATATACCTTTTGAATCCAAGTCATGATCCAATTAATAAATAATGCCAAAACTAATTATTTAGATATATAAAATATATCCTAACAATCTCCCCTTTTTTGGCATTATTTGTCACAAATATGAAACTTCCCCTAAATAACATAATTGGACATATAAATCAAATGCATCATAATTTATTCAATCATCCAAATTTCTCCCTCTTGCGACAAAAAGATGCCAAAAAGTAAGACGAATAGTCGTACATATACCTTAAAATCTCCCCCTGAATGGAACATTTACCATAAACAATCTGATGTCCCTCCCTTAGGACAAAACATTATCAAAATGCATAATCATACCAGCAGAAGAATTATAAACACACTAAGAAGACAAATTACCACCATTCAAAATACTGAGAGATGTGTCCGAAAGAGAGAGAGATACCCGAGAGAGATCCATATTGATACGAGAGCTGAGGAGTCTTTGTTGAAGCCAAATAGAAGTCACAATGTAAACTACTAAAAAGATGGTACGATAATGGAAACATAAAAACTAAAGAAGAATTTTAAAAAATTCCTTCCCTTTTTTTTGTTAACAACAAAAAATACTTCAAAAATGTAAAGCACACTGTCTCTGTGCCCTTTGAAGAAATTCAAACCTAGTCCTATTCCTCGTCAAGTTATTTCAGTCATCGGTTTCTTCTTCATAAGTAACTGACTTGTCATCTGTTTGACCAGTTACTTTACAAATAGTAACTAACTGTGAATCTGTATAATTTTTTATTTTTCCTTCATTACATTTATATGCTTGTACTTGACCCTTTCTAATCCAAGTGTTCTTCAGCACAATGGGTTGTTGTTGGAAATTTAATGTAGAATGTCTAGATTTTCGATTTTGACCCCTTTAAAACATAATTTGTAACATCTCGGCCTTATGTGCCCGATAGCTCCACAAAAATAACACGTGAGTATAAATTTTCGTGTCTTTCTCGATGTTTATTCTACTTAGACAGATCTGGACATATCACTCTTTTCCTCATTCACCTTAGAGCACTCTCTTGTATAACCAAGGCCTTGAAGATCTCCTTTCACTTTACTGATTTCTATTAACTTTTCTAATTTTTCTGTGCCACCATTCAATATTCTCAAACTCTTTTCGATACTTACTAATCTCATTCTAGCTTCACCAAGCTCATCTAATGCCAATTTCAATTTCTCTTTTAACCCTTCGATAGTATTCTTTATGGAGAGATTTTCTTCTTTCAATCTTTCATTCTTTCTGTACGTATTCACCCATTTCTTATGCATAGCTTTGTAAACCTCGAAACTATTCTCCTTTCTATCATCTAGGCCACTTTCATCACTGTTATAATCTGATATTGGGTCTTGAGCTGAGATTTTTGAGTTTTTCTGGAAATTTTGCGTTTTTCCCCCTTTTACGTCTTCAGTTACTTCCTTCTCAGTTACTGTTAAGGAAGTAACTGGACTTTTGCTATACAAAGCAACTACCGCAGCACTATTAGCGATTTTTGCTTCACTACCATATTCACTCTCGGATTTGTTCTCACTCCAAGTGCTCGTATAGGATTTCCCTTTTCTCTTCTTCAAGATGTTAGCATATTCCGCTTGAACATGTCTAAAACCTTGACACTCATGACACTGGATTCTTTTCGCCTTCTGTTCACCCTTTTGTGTCTTGACTTGTTGTCTTGAATTGTTACTCGATGAACTTCCTTTATATTGTCTAAAGCTGAATTTGTCCTTCTTCATTCTTTTAAGCCATTTACAAAATTTCGTGTGAGTAGTACCAAGTCTTCATTTTCATCATTTGTATCATTCATAACTTTTCCAGTTTCAATCTGTAGTGTCAATCATTTGCTTCTTTCTCTTATAGCTATGATCACGAAACTAAGATATGCACCAACTTGCTACCAAGTTCTGAATAGGTGACCTAGCCTGATACTAATTGAAAAATCGTAGGGAGTAGTAGTTTCGCAAACTATCCGATTTTAACGTGATCGTCTCTGGCACAAACAAAAACAAAACCAATCAAAAGTGAAATAATAAATGACACCAGAAATTTGGTAATGCAGTTCGACGCTCCTTGCCTACGTCTGTGGGGCCCTCACCCAGTTTAATAACTTTTACCGAAGTACAATAGATTTACCCAAGGCTTTACTGAGCCGACACCACTCAACCCTTGACACTATCTCTCACCCTCACTTCCCGTAAAAGAATTTTATACCTAATAGTACGACCGCCTCGTACTAACCTCGATAGAGGATTTTCTTAATCAATCTTTTAACGAAAGAACAATGAACAAATAACTCAAGTGATTAAAATAATAAAGAACGAAAGCTAGATACACTTGAGATAGAAAAGAACAATTTCCCGATGAGTTTCGCTCTACTGAAGTAGTTCTGGAAGTCGTTGTAATACCAATAGGTTGACTCACATAAACACCAATACGAAGTATATGCAACCCATGAAGAAATCAATTAATAATCGCTAAGCCAACGAAGAATGATGCAACCAAAAAATCACGCACAATTCCATAACATCGAATATGGAAAATTAGAAACTATCCCAAGGTGTATTTCAATCACAGCAAATGCACAACCTCGAATATCAACAAGTCTAAAAAATGAACACCTTATCCCACGTTAGACTACAATCCCTGAAGTCATGCACAATGCACACCCACTGCACAAGCCCAATTTTGCATAAGCTGCTTCTTTATAGGGTTGACGTGATAAGGCAATAAGAATGCATTTATTGCTCCATTGAATTTTACGTAAAACAATGATGCCTATAGGTCTTTAGCTATTCCAGAGAAGATTTTCTCTTCAACATAAATTCTCACCTCAAGCCATAATATTCACGCCCACCTAGTTTTATCTCTCACACAAGCGTGGTTTCAACTTTTTCACCCACATATATACCGAAAGTCCTTACTTTGCTATCCACCAAAATTCACGCAACACACTTCTCTCTCTTCTTTTTTATGCCCAACACGATATCTATTTTATTAGACAACTAGCTCACATAAAACTATATCCCACACATACGCACGTCAACTTTTTACTGACATAAGAAACATACTCAAGAGAAGAGTTCCACATAAACCACTCCACAACAACGTCTCAAATAAAAATACGCAATTATCACTTCCTTTTGTTTTTATCAAGATGACTGGCGAGAGCCCTTTTGCGCAACAACCACTTCACTGTTTATTCTATCCACAAAAATCTAGCGCTAAAACAATTTCAATACCAACATGATAATAGACTTCAAAATAAGATAGGATTCTTTTTCAACTAGAGGACTATCCATATACTTTTGAATCGAAGTCATTATCCAATTAATAAATAATGCCAAAACTAATTATTTAGATGTATAACATATATCCTAACAAATTGGTTTTATTCCAGGCTAGCTCCTTATCTACTTCAGACCATCCACACGTCCTAGATAGTAATTTGATTTTATATTTGTTGTAGCCCTCCAACTAGTATCTATTGTATGATAAGGGTATCCCCTGAGCATCAAGCGATCTGTAACCTTCTTATTCATTTATTTAATACTTTCTTTTTTATAAAAAAAGAATAAATTCGTTAATTAAAGTCCTTTGTTAGTCAGATTGACATCAAATATACTAGCTCAAAAGATAAAATTACGATTCCTTTTTCATTTGCTTTTCCTGGAGGGCACGAAAGATTCACATACAATTCGTACAAAGCTTGTGCCGTGGTTGCCAGTGCTTACAAAAGTCAAGGAAAAGGACTTGAAACTATGAAGAGTCGTGGGAGCTAGCTCAGCTAACATTCAACTCTTAAAGAGTATATGTCACATTCGAAGGACTAGTTAGGTGCTAAATCTGAAGTTTACAGTCACGTTTCAACCTTACTTATAACTACTTCCAGAGGGTAATGATCGTTTGTCTACATGTTTCATTCTTACCTAAAAAACTTAATTTCATATTTTGCAAACTCCTCTGTTCATATATACCGTGGAATATTCAAAAGAAACATAACTTTCTCGAGTCCCACAATGCTCTGTGGAGACATTTGGATCGTGAATTAAGAGATGATGATGGCTGAATTACGCTCTCTCTCTTAGTAAATTCACTTCAGTGCTCGCTGAGCCTAACACCCTCACCAGTCAATTGTGGACAATGACATTTCCCGAACGAGCAATAATGCAACACATACTCGTTTCCCCTTCAATTGTAATTGAATAAGTTATGTGTAATATAATAATAACTCTATTTCAAATAAATTCACAAATTTGAAAAAATTATAATTATCTAATTTTGAAATTTGACATATATATTCTATAAAAAATGTAACAATACCTCTTTTTAAAATTGTTAATATTTTTATTAAGATTTAATTTTTAATTTCTTTTTTTTCTTTCTTTTCTAATGTGAAATTGAATTGAATGTATGTCATAAGCCATCTACTATTTATAGTCCTTAGTGTCAGAGTCATTTCCTGTTTTTGTCAGACAAAGTTTAAGTTAACCCAATAACAATTTCATAGATTTTTTTAAAAATTAAAGGGAGGTTTCGGGCCATACAAGGCATTGACTTCAACTTACAAAGGCAGTACAAGCAGAAACCGAGCCCAAAACATGGACCACCAAACTAGCTAGAGCTTGAAATAAATGCAAAGCATACAAAGTTGAGGCCAAAATCTGCTAGGCTACGACTTGTAGCATCACACTTAACTTCTCATTACATGCTGGAATATGACTTTGCAGTTAATCGTGAATTCGACTCCATAGCAACGAAATCCAAACTGTATTACTAAGACTGGCAATTTTATATTGACATAAAAGTTAAGTTTGAGTTCATCAATGGCAAATATGAGAAACCAGAAAAAGCTTCGGCTTAATTCGATCAATGGTTTCACGTCGACTATATGGTAACATCTTAGATATTCAATTCTATTTCAAAAGATATAATAGAGGCGTTTTTATACATTACATTTGCATTTGAATTGTGGAAAGAATTGGACGAATGATATGGGGAATGCAATGGACCTCTTTTATATTAAATCAAAAGAGACATTAAGTTTCATTTTGCGGAAAGATATGTCAGTTGTGAAGTATTTCACAAAATTGAAACATTTATGGGATGATCTAGCCTGTTTGACACCTATTCCTAAATGTAGTTGTGGTGTTGCAAATCAAATGGTAGAGTTGGATGGAAGTGATGAACTAATGCAATTTCTTATTGGTTTAAATGATATCTATGAAAATGTTAAAAACCAGGTGTTAAAGATGGATCCTCTTTCAAATATTAACAAAGCATATTCGATGGTGGTTCATGTGGAGAAACAAAAAGAAATAAATACTGGTTTAATTGGTAATGCAGATAAATAAATGTTGGTTAAAGAGCAATTCAATGAAGGAAGCAAAGGTTCCAATAAGAATAGTTGGCGAAAGCAGGTTTATAAGGATGATTTAGTTTATGAATTCTGCAAAATGACTAGGCAGACTAATGATAGTTGTTTCAAATTGCAAGGATATCCTGATTGGTACAAAAGATTAAAGGATAAGAAAGTAAAGGGTAGTGGTGAAACATATACAAACATGCTAGAATCACCATTAAAAGAAGTGTTAGATGAGCCGGGCAAAAAATGTAAACCAGAAATCTGGTGTTGCTGCCGTGATATAAAAGGACATTGCTAGCTGCTTTAAAGATAAAGGCAAACAAGAAGGAGATATGATAAACTTTGCATATTTCAGTGATTTTGCAAGTAGTATTCTTAAATGATGTTTTAACTCTTTTTTTTTTTTTATTACATTAGGTATCACAGCTTAGTCGGACTAATCCTAAGCCTCTAAGATCTCACTCCAAGAACCGTAGAGGATGTAAATCTGGAACTCCAAGACCTCTCAGGTTTCTACGTAGCCTGTATACTTCTGCGCACAAGGAGTCGTCACATACTCGATTGGTCAACTGCTGATTGATCGCTGGCCCCCTACTTAGCATCAGGTTCCCAGTAGCCTCAGGTTCCCTAATAGCTTCAACTCCCACACTGCCGCTGGAAGCGAGACATCCGTAATTGATCCGATCAAGGAGCTGTGCCCAGGGGACTAGAGGATCATCAATAGGACAAATTCCTATTTCTCCTCCTTTGGCGTGACTCGAACTCAAGACCTCCTTTTTAAAGGAGAACCTTAAGTGAGGAGCTGAAGCTATTGGGCCTTGATCATATGGAATGTGGATCTTGGATAGTAAACACAGGGGCCTCAAATCACATGTACTCTTACCTTTAACCTTTTCCACGATCTTGTTCCATTTAAACGTCATACACTTGTGTATTTACCTGATGCTACAATTAAATTGGTACAATATACAGGTGACATTATTTTGAGCAAAGCTATAACCTTAATCACTGCACTACTATACATACCTTCATTCAAATACGTTTTATTATCCGTTAATAAACAGTGTTTATACGCAAATAAAATTCATCTTTTATCCTAAATTTTGCGTTCTACAAGACATTCAGACTAACTACGTGTTGGAAATGGGAAACGTGATAGATGGATTACATGTGACTGACCAAAGCTCATTTCATCCAAATTCAACACAATCTTTCTATAATTGTTCGTTAATTGATAGTTCTGTTACTTCTTTAAATAAGTGTTGACAGGCTTTAGTGTAACTCACCATCCTCCAATACATTTAAATTATATGTCATATATAACTTTCATATGTTCATATATGAATCACAATAAAATCTTGTAAGAACCTTCACTTTTTTATGTGTACATGTCATAACCAAAAAAGAAAATAAAAATTTGTACATCTACCTCTATTTTTTTCGAGACCTTTATATGACTCTTGTCTTGTAAATCCAACGTAGCTTTCTTCTAATTCTCTTCAAAACCTACGCGCGGAAAGAAAATTCACACATTAAGCTATAGGCTTAGCGGTGTTCAAGCAATTCTATTTCACGTTCAATTCAATTCATTTAACCATAACATGCATAATATATAATATTTTTCACATATAAATATCTTTATTTTATTCTAAGCATAAATAGGCATTTAAAATCAAGTTATGAAATACAAGAATATATCTATTTTAATAATTCACATCTAATTATACAATGATCAATAAATTGTACATTCGATTACTACTTTCATTTGAAGTTCTTTAATCATTAATCATGCATTTATCTACTTTTTGTAATTGCTCCAAAGTAAAATCCATTGCAATTGCACCACCGAGCCAAATAAGCAGGATTTTTTTAAAATACAAGATCGGGTTCTTGAAATCATACGATCCATTTTTTTATATGCATTAATATTGGAACTTAGCTCTTGGAGTCATGCAGTTCATAACACAAATCAAATATCTTACACTGGAACCGAGCTCTTAGAGCCATGCAGTTCGGTAAAATATATCATGACGTAGTACTGCTATCTCCCTAACTGACATGCCATGTTGGCCCCCTGAAATTTTTTTTTCATAAATTTAAGCATAATAGCTTATGGAATAAATGCATAAGAAGGATTTGAGGGCATTTTTGGCATGTAACTTAAGTACTAAGGGTAAAGTGGAATTTTGGGACTCATTGAGGGTATTTTGGAAAAAAGGAATTATGGACTTGTCATTTTCAGAAGT
>JANZXR010000008.1:1498943-1520451 GCA_027575705.1 Erythroxylum echinodendron | reverse complement strand
ATAACACGGATCCCCTCAACCAAGACAAAAAAGTTTAGCTACTCATAATAAAATCGAAAATGAAAGAAATAACAAAGTGTAAAGTCTCCATCCCTGGTTTTTTACTGAAAAACACGAAAATACTAAAAGAGAAAGTGCAGAAATCGTAAAAAGACTGAAAAAAAAGAGTAGAAACAAATATCTATCCTAAACCTAGTCTAGCTTGCGTGAACCACCATCCTCTCTCTTTTATGCTTTTTTTTCCCCTTATCTTTCCTTGATTCTCTTCCGATACTGTATCCTTTAATTTTAGGTAGTCAATCCCCTTGAAAGATGACAATATAATCTTCAAAGATTGTGATAATCTCAATTTTGACTTTTGAAAAGTGATCTGCAGATTTAGTCCATCCTTAGGCGTGCCCACGCTTAGTCACAGAATTGCTGTCAAATTAGGAATTTCGAATTTTCTTAATTCTTTTGCATCTTTTTGATTCAATTTCGTCTCTAAGGTATTGAAAGTCATCTGTAAACAATTATAAGATAATTCCATTAATTTCGTATAATTATTTCAACACATTAAAGATAATTAAGTCCAAAATAAGTGCAATTTAATGACTTAACAACCCTTATGTCTACCTTTAAAGAACCAACTTCTTATCATCAAGCAAAACTTGTGCCAAAATGGGTTCAAACTATGAATTCTAAGTTTTAGTCTTTAGAAAATAATCATACATGTGAGATTATTGACTTACCTATTGGTAAAAAACTGATTGACTTTAAGTGGGTCTATAATGTAAAGTTTAAGTCGGATGGTCGTGTTGAGCGTTATAAAGCTCAACTAGTTATGAAGGACTGTAAATAAGTCGAAGGCATCGATCACTGAAAGTTTCTCCCCAGCTGCCAAAATGGTTACAGTTTGAATATTTCTAATAGTTACAATTACTCGTGGTTAGCCAATTCATCATCTTGATATTAATAATACATTCTTGCATGGATTCTTGGATGAAGAAGTTTACCTTTTGCACTTGAAGGTCATGACAGAGCTGGCCCGAACCAGGTGTATATATTGAAACAGTTTTTATATGGTCTAACACAAGCCTATTGACATTTTACTAGTAAACTTCGAGATTTTTGTTTCAGTAAATCAAATCATGATTCTTGTCCCTTCATCAAGCATATGCATTCTAGTTATATTGCTTTAGTGATATATATGGATGATGTCTTAATTATAGGGCCTTCTCTACATCTAATTCAACACGTGAAAGATTTTCTTCATCAATAGTTCACTATACAGGATCTTGATGTTGCTAATGCTAAATATTTTCTTTGTTTAGAGCTTGTTCATTCTCCAAAGGTTTATATATCCATCAATGAAAATATGTTTTAGATATTGTACAAGATGATGGTCTTCTTGGAGCAAAACCGGCAAGTACACCTTTACCTCATAAGTTCATAACTGAAAATCTTGATTCTTCTTTGTTTCTTGAAATTGATCGATATAGGCGATTGATTAGAAGGCTCTTATATTTGGGTTTTACTCGTCCTGATAGCACTTATGACACTCATTAGTTGAGCCAGCATGTTCATTCTCCCACATAACATCATTGGTCGCTGCCCTTCATGTCTTAAAATATCTTAAAGGTTCGCCATTTACAGGTCTCTTATTTCCTATCGTCAATGATTTTCGACTTCAAGCATTTTGTGATGCAGATTGGGCATCCTACTTTGTAACAAAAAGGTTTGTTACTAATTATTGTTTTTTTTGGGGCCTGTTTTGATCTCCAAGAAAAATAAAAAGCAAACTATTATTTCGTGATCCTTTGTTAAAGCTGAATACAGGAGTTTATCTACTGCTGTGTGTGAACTTTAATGGATCTCTTACTTGCTTCATGATCTTTCCATTGAATTTTCGCAACCAATTCCTTTATAGTGCGATAACTAGATTGCCATTCATGTCTCTTCTAACCTAATTTTAGTCAACAAACTAATCATCTTGAGATTGATTGTCACTTGGTTCACGATAAATTCAAGTAAGCGTTCGTTCATCCTCAATTTGTTCCTTGGTGGAGAAGTAGAGTATATAATTTGTTAGTAGTGAAAGAAATGTAGATTGTTATAATTCTAAAAATATAGTTTGTTAGTCATCTTTTATAAGAATCTATCTCTATCTGTACTTTGACATGAGAAATAATACAGAAGCATTTTCCATTTCCTTATGTTAATTCACAATGCCTAATAGATATATATCTATATAGTGTTTAGTGTATATGTCATATTAGTAAAAAATATTTTTAATGTTTATAAAATTTAAAAAATTAATAATTGAATTTAAAATTTTAAAATTTAAGTATTTTTAAATTTGTTATGCTCAATTATTTCGAGTGCAACTAAAAGTGGTGGGGAATTGTCATTATTTGAGGATCTAGGCTAAAATTCAAATCATGACTAAAAATTTACTTTGAACCTAATGCAAAATAGTCTCTAATATTTGGAAGTATTCAAACTAAATTATAAAGTTTTCAAAACATTTAAAACATATTTTAATTAGATTAAATTTTAACAAGTTAACTTTTCATTAATAAAATGTTACATTAATACTGACATAATATTATTTTTATTTTTTAAATAAAGTCTCATTGTCATATGACAAGATTTATTGTTAAAATGTAGTTTTAATTCAAATCATAGACAAATGACAAATTGGGTTTCTCTAGGCAAAAGCAAGCACAACAATGTAGACCCGAAATCTGACTAGTTCTTGTTATGACCAAACCGGGTAGGAAAAGGACATCAAGTGTTGGACACTTGGACTTGGATACTGATACGACAAGCGACTCATGAATCATGATTTAGTTTCTGATCCCAGGAGTGCCACATGTTTCCTTATGCTTAACTTCAGCTCTGAACTTGCTCAATGAGGCTTGAAGTAGGAGTAAAAGTCCGTTAGCCACTTGTAATACTGTGTAAGGACAGGACATTTCAATGTTAGTTGGTAGTAGGTACATTTCTGTCCACTGGTAATACTTTTGATGCTTTCCCTGTTTCGAGTAATCTGGAACTTTAGGTCGGATCTCTTTTCAACGTTGTTAGGGACGAAAATTTGAGTTAACGTAAAATTAATATAAAAATTTTAAATTAATTAAACTTTATATTAAATTTGAAACTTTCCAGTCTTTTATTTTAAAATAATATTATTTTAAAAATTCTAAAATAATTTTATTTGAGTGCCAGAGTGGTCTTATCCAAGCACAGACGAGATAGACTGCCAGTGTGGATAAGAAAAGGGCATAGGTCTTCTGAAACCTACTACTTAGGTCGATCGATCCGCAGAACCTATTTCATAGTTAATGTACAAAGTTAATAAACTTTGAATTTAGAAATATAAACAAATATGACTGAAATTTAGTTAAAATTCAGACTTTTGGTTCTCTTTTTATTAAATAAATTTATAAAGTTATAATTTAATTTAAACTCAATTAAATTAAAGTTTAACTTCACTTTTTAAATTTAATTTTTATTAAATTTAAATTCACAAATTAAATCCAAATTTTAAATTAATTCAAGTATTATTATTTTTGCATAAATTTTCATGTTGATGTTAAGAAATGAGTAATTTTTACAATTATCTACTAATTACTATAGTCATTTACTTTTATTATAATTCGTGAGATGCATCTAATTATCTTCTTGGCTAAATTCAGAATTTGATAAAACTCTACTCTTTCAGTGTACAAATCAAACTAATACTTCAGTTCGTGCTGATGCAAATGGAAGCTAAAAGATCAGTTTGATGTAAGTATGACAACAAATTAATTAAAATTTAATCTATTAATCTAAAGTTAATGACGTCATTTTCCTTAGCCTCATTCTCTGTCTCTTCTGTTCCTTGTGTATAGAGTTGGTGTTTCCAAAAGCTATATATATCATGCATTATATTGTACTGCATGTTCTTTATATGGCACGTACTTCAAGAGACTCCCATGAAATGAAATGCATTGGGTTAGGTCTTTAGATGGGTACATTAATAGCAAGCAATGAACACAAGAAGATGAGTTGGTGGTGCTGTCTCGGCTTCTAGATGGGTAATTGTGGATGATGGTCGTGTGGTGGTTGTTAGCGTTTTGGGAAAGAAGCAATAGGTAAAGGAGAAGGATTTTATAAAATATTACTAAGAAAAGCTTCATTTTAATATTATCATAATTTCAAAACATTGTCAGAATATCATTTTATTTTTCTTCCTCTTGAATTAATATAATACCAAAAGATGACTTAAAAAATTCCCCCCGAATCTCAGCCAGACCATGTGGAGAGATTTATTGGTTCTTTTCTAATGAATGAATTAAACAAGTTGTGAAAAGTCTTACCTTGAGCAAGAAATAAGTGGAAAGTTGACAAAACTAATATTATTATTATACTTTGATCACATATTCAGGAGTGTTTCGTTGTGTTCTTGGGTCTATCTATTTAATGTCATTGACTTGGGAAGGCAATCATTCATGGCAGCAAATCTTGAAAGTCTGAGATACGGCCATCTTGATCATTTATAAACCATCAAATAGCTTTGAATTGAAATCATATATTCCGTTATTGCGCACCTAATGCGCACGTTTTCTCTGAAAATATGAGTTGGATTTTGGGTGATACGAAGCTGAAGTAAATACCATTAACGCCAATAGCTCAACGTCATCAAGACCCACGAACCAGGAACAAGTGGGCGTCAAATTTAAGCACACATGCTATAAGTTGCATTGGAGTCCTCGGCTTAATTAATCATCATTAATATATATCTTGGACGATTAATCATCTCTATGTAATAATACAGTAAGAATGAAACTAATACAAAATATTGATCTTGATTATTTGTATAATAATTACAAATTTTATAGATATAAAAATTTTCTAGTTTACTTACCTAAGACTACAAATTTAGGAATCTTTTGATTCCATTTTTATTTTTCTGTGGTTTTTTTAATTTTTTGTTTTTGGTTTAAATCTGTTTAGTAGTTAATGTAAATATAATTATATTTTTATCACTTATAATAATTACATATTAAATAAAAGTTAAAGATAATTTTTTTAATTAAATAGAATTATTTTAGTCTCTTATACAATATTTATTAATAAATTGTCGATAAAAATAATTTTATTTTTATTAAAATGAAATAAGTTAAATATGAAGTTTTAAAAAATAATATTTAATTTAATTATTAAATCAAATTTATTTAATTTAATAATATAAATAAATAAAATTATTTATAATTTACATTAATAATTAATTTTAGTTAATTAAATGTATAATATTAAATTAAATCATTATAATTTTTGTTAATAATTAATCTGTTAAATAATTTAATAATATATATTTAGTTGATAATAAATTAGATTAAAAAAATAAAAACTACTTTCTATAGATTTTATAATTTTTAAAAATCTCAATAGGTTTTTTTTTTACTATATTTAAAAATAAAAACGAAAAACAAAAATTTAAAAATGAAACTCCTTTCTCTTTTACTCGAAGAGGATGACACCCATGGACCTCTCTACACCATGGACCTCTCTACTCTATGAAACGGTTGAAGGAATATGACACTCGATCAGTCGATCGACCTCTATGAAGCTGACTTGTCGTGGATAAAATAGGGTTTTCGCACGGACTCCCTTTCACCTTCTCCACACAAACACAGCAAGAGCAAGCAACCAACTTTCCAAGTTTCTATGCATTATTGTGAATGTTAGTTTGAAAGCTGAACCAAAAGCGCACAGGAATGGTAGCTGCGCCTTGGGATTTTGCAGGGTAAATATCAACTACACGACAAGCCACATGGATGCGATACTTTTAAGGATCAATACGATTTACGATCCATATCAGTGGCAGGTTCCCCTTTATGCAACCCACCCTCCAACCAGTGTTCAGACTCGAATGACTCTTTATCTACTTTCCGTAAATGGTAAGGTTCTTATACTGTTATACTGTTGCAGTGGGTGTTAGATATGTGTTAAATATATTTATTTATTTTATTTTGATATATTTTATAAATTAAATTTATCAAATTTTTTAGTATCTTGAATTTAAAAGTTGGATAATGTTTTAAATAAAATAAAATAATATCTTACATAGATGTAAATTTGAAGAAGGATTCTACATTTTGAATTAAGTGGTCTTATAAAACGTAACAGCTAAAAAGTTATGGTGGGTACGAAAGGTGAATGGATTTTAAGTGAATTAAATAAACCCACGGCTTATTAGTGGTAAAGTGTGTGGGTGTGAAGATTGACTTTCAAGTAGGCTACGTGAGTGCCTTGAAAATAGATGTAGATACTTGGTTGAGTGAAAATAAAAATAGAGACCTTCGGTTTATGTAATGTGCTATGTGGGTGTGAATTGACTTTCACGCAGGTGCAATTTTTGTGTGAGTGATTTGAGTGGTATATGTATGTCTCTATCTTAGCTAAAAAATGAATCAAGTATTTTGCGGCAATCGTGTGTTGGCATGTTAATCGGATGTTTGGAAAGCATAGTTGAATGTCATTATGCGTGAATTGGATTTTTTGAAAACTAGCTGAAGGTGTGTTCATAACTCTTGCATAAATAGTCCATTATTATTTGGTGAAGGTTTTGGCCGGGTATTTAATTAATGGATTGTGAGTGATATCTATTTAATTTATTGAAAGCTGAATTAAGGAAGATTTGTGGAGTGGTTATTGAGTGGACTGTTTTTTTATTGTTGTTGCGACGATTTCCAGATTTATTTTAATGGAGCTTAACTTTTTAGGAAGTTGTTCTTTTCTTATGTCTCAAGTTTTCGTTTTTGTTTCTAGTTATTTTAATCGCTTGAGTTGTTCGTTAATTATTTTTATTAATTGTGTTTTATTAAGAGTAGTAGAGAAAAATTCTCTGTTAAGGTTAACAAGAATCGGTTGTATTGTTGGGTGTGAAATTCTTTCACAGGCAGTGAATTTGAGAGATAGTGTCAAAGGTTGAGTGATGTCGGCTCAATAAAGCCTTAGGTAAATCTATTGTACTTTGATGAAAGTGATTAAACTAGGTGAAGGTCCTGTAGATATAAGCAAAGAGTGTCAAACTGCGTTAACAAATTTTGGTATTATCTGTTATTTTTTTATTGATTTTTGTTTTTATTGACAATTTGCAAAACACTTACTCCTGCGATTTTTCAGTGAGTTGTAATTGAATTCATGCACAATTACGTACAAACGAACATATTCACTCACAACAAACTTCAAGCACATTAGTACGATAATCACCCAAAATACAATAGTAACGGTCGGGTTTCGTTTTAAGTCTTAAACGGTGCTTCTCTGTAAACTTAAATGGTATGGCTGGTTTTGCTGCGGTTGGTTCTATTGATTATACTGCCCTACATATATCAAATCACGACCATTTTCACAGGCAATATCATTCGAACTACAGGATTCGGTTCCCCCTACAACTGTATTAATGCCAGAAAAATCACGTTGTGGATTGAGTTTCTTTTTCTGTTTTGTTTTTTCGACTTACGGTGTCTGACTTTTATGATATAAACCACACCACGTGGATCTTGATGGTTCACACACACGGTTTAGTTGAAAGGTGTGTGAAACTGAGATGTTATGAATCGTATAGATCCCTTTTTTTTATATAAGAATGGTCCGACCGCCCACAAGTATGTAGTGAACCGTATATTTACATATACTAACTCCAGCTACGGATCTTCGACAAACGCAAATAGGAAGAGACAGAGAGAAGAGTGGCAATGGGAAGGAAAGCATCGAAAGAAGGACTGAGCAAAGGACCTTGGACTGTCGTGGAAGACCAAATCCTGACAGATTACGTCAAGGCTCATGGTGAAGGCAAATGGGGCAATATTCCCAAAAGGGCCGGTGAGTTATGAGGATGTAAGCTAGTCTGCCATCTTCAATATTCAACTTATAATGTCTTATGAGAATTTAAGCTAGCATCATGTTAACATGATCAGCTTCATTTTGCGTTTGCTTGAATTGTAATATCGTAGTCCTTGACTTTCTAACTAACTTCTCAATATGATCTATCTTGTGCAGGTTTGAACAGATGTGGCAAGAGTTGCAGGCTTCGATGGTTGAACTATTTGAGACCTGACATCAAACGAGGGAACATTTCACCTGACGAAGAAGATCTCATCATCAGGCTGCATAAACTCCTTGGTAATAGGTAAAACAGTTCTTACTCATGACTAGACCTAAGTAAGGTTGATTTCTGTGTCATAATGAAGTTTCGATGTTGTGTCACAAGTAGATGGGCTTTAATAGCTGGAAGGCTGCCTGGAAGAACAGATAACGAAATCAAGAACTACTGGAACACATATCTGTGTAAGAAATCAGCGCAAGGAAATCAATCGAGCACCAAGCGAAAACCAATCTCCAGGAAGGTCACACCAATTGCAAATCCGACTGATCATCACCAGGTCTCATTCACAACAAACCTGCCAAATGTTAATGAATACCATCACACTTTCAACGTGAGCTTGGCACCACCGACGACAGCTACCTGGGTGGAACACAATGCAGCAAAACAAAACGACATTTCATCTCAGTTTGTGAAGGATTTTAACGCTGAGAAAATCAGCATCTCAGATTATCTTGACCTAGATTTCCCTCAGCTCAGAGACTTCGATACATACGACAAGTACAACCTTAATGTCGGTGAAGAAGATGGTGTTATAAGTACCAATATTGGACATAAAAGCGAACTGTCCATTTGCTCTGATAAAGGTCAAGCATTTCTGGTACCAGATTGGAGTGGCGGCGATCATGTTCTTCAGGCTAATGTACTAGAGTCTGATTTCGGATCTTTGGCTTCTTTAATGGAGTCAACTGATGAATGGATAACTAATTCACCAAATGTTTGTTGATTAATCAGTTCCCTGATTTCCATTTCATTTCCTTGATTTCCCAATTTTTTGTACATTTAAACAGTAAATTGATTTTGGTTACTCAAGAGTGCTGATGCAGGCCAATAACGAAAATCTTCTCGTTAACAGTCTATTAGGTTAGGGGCTATTTGATTGAATTCTATTTTTCTACCTCCAGTTTCTTTATAAAAATAAAACACTTATTTGATTGTTAATATTAATGTATTTATTTTTATCATTAATAATAATTACATATTGGATAAAAATTTAAAATAAATAATTTTAATTAAATAAATTAATTATATGCATATGTATTATTAGTAAGTGAACCAATATTAATAAAGTACGATTTCCTTCACAATTTTAGCGAAAATCCACATTAATATGCCCATAAAACTTTCTAATTTGATTGAGAAACGTGTGAATTCATCAATTAAATATAAAGTATAACATATCATAAAAGTCAATATCTTTTACCAAGAATGCAGACATTACCTCATTTAATAACTTTTATGGGTTATCTTTTTGGTTTGTTGTATTTGTTTTTTAATATCGACTTCGAAATGTGTGCCAAAAGGCTGTGATCGACACAATAATTCTTTTTCGATGATTTATTTTATCTAAAAATCGATACTTTATCTCTAAATTGTAGTGGTCATGAATGATGATAATACATAACTAGAAACTGTACTTCTATCTGTGTGGTCGTGCTGAAGCCAACATCGGTAAATTAATTATGAACGTAATCCATGGGAAAAAAAAAAGATAGAAAATAAATATTAAGAAAATGAAAAAGCATGAGCCTCCTGGAATGATGACAACACATGTGCTTCTGGTTTTCCTTGTTCGCGTCACAATTAATTGGAAGATTACAACTATTGATAGATGTCAACTTCGTGGACTCCCATCAAATAATTGCTTGTCCCCTCACTTGTGTCAATACGTACTAAGAAATCAAACGTAATTAATGGCTTGGATCAATGAACATATTGGTAAATGCTAAGTAATTTTAATTTTATTGGATTTCAATTGGTTAATTATCCCCAATTTAATGTTTTCGACTTTTAAGGTAATTATCGTTTTGCATTTAAAACAAATATTGCGACGGCCTGGATCGTGAGCTGTATACATTTTCATATACCACATACTACTCACATGCTACAAACAGTTAATGTCCTGATCAAAATTTAATACGTTTGGCTGCCATGCAGAAATTTCAGAAGCAAAACCACGTGATGGCAATCAGGTACCATCCGTTAATGATGAGCAATTATGAGATCTTTTGCGAGCATAGGAGGTCTAATGGTTAGATCAGGAGCCAAGGGAATGAAGGGGGCTTTTTATTTTAAATTACATTGATGGGTGTAAATATATCGGTAAATTAAAGTCTTTAAGGTGGGTAAAAGTAGTTGAGTGTACTTCCCATGGGAATGAAACGCAATATAGATTCCTGCATTCTTTGGCTTTGGTGCATTGATGGGGGCTCTTGGATTTGTCCACTGAAATGTCGAGAAGAGGGGTTCATTGAATACTCCATTTGTTGACTTTCATCTCTCTCTTTATTAAAGTCTTCTTGGTATCGGCTTGATGCCGCTATATGGGATGAAGGAGGCTTTATTAGCGCTTTATCCGAGTTGCAAGATCAAGATTATACTAGGATAGAATTAATTGGAGAGTTGAGAGTCATTGCTTTGGAAAAAAAGAGTGACAATAACAGTTCAATTTCAGTTATTTCTAAACGATCTTAACCCCTCTTTGCCTAATGTTGTTTTGTCATTGTAGTAGGACTTTAAGGATTGAGCATCACATTGATTTTGTCCCAAGATCGCCAATTCCCAATAGGCTAACCTATAGGACTAATCTTAAGGAATCTAAGGAGGTTCAGCAACGAGTGATGAGCTGGTGCAAAAAGGGTTCATGAGAGAGAGAGCTTGAGTTCGTGTTCAATTTCAGTAATCTTAGCCCTAGAGAAGTATGGAACATGGCATATGTGCATTGATTGTAAAGTAGTTAACAAAATCATTATAAAGTATGTATATCTCATTCCTTGATTAAATGATATATTTGACGAGTTGCATGGTCGTTATGTATTTTCCAAAGTTGACTTGAAAATTAATTACCATCAGATTATAATGAAAGACGATGATAAACGAAAATTTGCTTTTAAAATAAAATATGGTTTATATGAGTGGTTAGTTATATTTTTTGATTATCCTAATGCACCAAGTAGGGATGACAATGGGCCAAGTCGGGCCAGGGCCAACCCGACCTAAACTACCTTACTTGAATTTTATTTTTGTCAAAAAAGCAAAACAACATCGTTTGTGGCAATAGTGTTGGAGAAAAGAGAATAAAATGGAGAAGGAAAGCAAGAAGTTTCGTAGTTTAACTCATATAATATTGCATTGCAAAATAAAAGCAAGGCTATGCCTACTTAAATAGACTTACAAACAAACTAACTTAGCAAAAAGTAAGCAACTATCTAAGAAAGTGGATAAATATCATCCCATATAATCCTCCACTAATAATTGGATAATATAAAAAAAGCATCATATGCTAATTTGACCATTTAGTCCACCAACATCCTAATGCTAGAAAATAGGAACTAAGAAAATAAATTAATTTAATTATTTTGAAACACTTGCTAATACTCGCCCTTGCTTCAAAATTTTATGGATGAACCACTTTTCTTCTAATGTAATGCACTTCTCATCATTGTCTTCAAATTTGTTGATGTACATTATCATCAACTTACAAATATTGGAGCACATCTTTTCATGATGCACCTCTCACCAACAACTCTAAAAAAAGTTTCTTCTTGTGCCACTTGTGTCATTTTTGTTTCTTCTTCACTTTGAAATCTGCAGTCCTTTTGTAAATGCCCAAACCTCTTGCACTTGAAGCACTGCAGTTTTCCTTTGTGCCAACAATCCTTCTCTTCATGGTTGAGCTTCTTACAATTTGTATATTAGAGAATTTTACTTTTACCTTTTAAAGATGAACTTTTGACCATGTATGCTCCTTCAACCTTATCTCCATCCTCTCCATCCCTCATTAATCTTCTTTGGTCCACAACTTGAAAAGTGTTTAGTAACTTTGCAAAGGTTATATTTGATTGATCATTAGTAACTTCAAGTGATGAAGTTTTTTACTTATACTTTTCAAGAAGCGTCACAAGAAGATTGTCTACAACCCTTTGAGTAGGAAATTCTTCACTAAATAATTTGATTTGATTGACAATGGACATAAATTTGCTCCCATATTCTTTGACACCTTCAGGATTCTTCAATTTTGACATCTCAAATTTCCTTTTGAGATTTAAAATTTGCATCATCTTAGATTAAGTGTTACCCTCAAATTCTTCTTTTAGTTTCTCTCATGCTTCTTTAGGAGATTCACATGCCATTATGCTCGTGAAAATTCCTTCTGTCGTGGTCGAATGGAAGCAAGATAGAGCTTTTGGTTTCTTTGCCCTTTCTTTAGGGTTGGATTTTGCGGAAGAGGTATATCAAACTCACTTTTAATAACCTCCCATAAACTATCAACTTGCAAATAGGACTTCATTTTGATAGCCTAAGAGTGATAATTTTCTCCATTGAAAATATGAATTGAAATAGGGAAATTGTTTGATGTCATTGCTAAGGTTGAACACTCACAATTTTTTAAAAAGATTTTGCTACTCAATCCTCACAAGCTTAAGAATAACTAGAGCTTTGATATCATATTAGAGGAAAAAGAATAAAAATGGAGAAGGAAGGCAAGGAGTTTTATAGTTTAACCCATATAATGTTGCACTGCAAAATAAAAGCAAGGCTATGCCTAATTAAATAGGCTTACAAACAAGCTAACTCAGCAAAAAATAAGCAACTACATAAAAAGGTAGATAAACATCATCTATTGTAATCCTCCACTAATAACTAGAAAACATCAAAAAGATATCACATGCGAATTTGACCATTTATTCCACTAACATCCAAATGTTAGAAAATAGGAACTAAGAAAATAAATTAATTTAATTGTTTTGAAGCACTTGCTAACAAAAACAGTGCCATTTTGGGTTGTTGTGCCTAGATAGCCCGAGCCTGGCACGACCCTAGAACCTGACCCTAGGCTTGATCGAGCAGAGAAAAACAAGCCCAAGATTCAGTTAACCTAAGCTTGGCATAGGCCCGGGCTCTTTTGCCATCCCTAACACTTAGCACTTTTATGAGATATATGAACCATGTTTTGAGTGCTTTTATTGGAAAGTTTATTGTAGTTTATTTTGATGATATTCTAGTTTATAATAAAACCATGGATGAGCATGTTGAATATTTATATGTTGCATTTGATGCATTGAGAAAGCATAAGTTGTTTACTAATTGTAAGAAGTGTTCATTTTGCACGAAGTTCCTAAATTTTTTATGGTATGTTGTGAGCTCATAAGGTATCAATGTAGATGAGGAAAAGGAGTGTGGCCTATACTTAGAAATGCGAACGAAGTTGGGAGTTTTCATATTTTAACAAGTTCTATAGAAGGTTTTTTTAAGGACTTTAGTTCTACATATGCACGTCTAAATGAAGTTACCAAAAAGAATGTAGTGTTTAAGTGGGGTGAAGGACAAAAGAGAACGTTTAATACATTGAAAGATAAATTAACTAATGCACTTTTTCTTACTTTACCTAATTTTAATGAAACTTTTAAAATTGAATGTGAGACAATGGGAATTCGTATAGGAGAAGTTTTAATGAAGAAATCTAAGCTAATTGCGTACTTTGGTGAGAAGCATGAAGAAATCTACAGAGTCAACCACGCAATGAGACCAACACTAAAAAATTCATGCAATGACACACATAATAAGACCAACACCACAGAGATTCATGCCAACATACACAAATCATAAAGATCACCTCAAGTCACTCATATGTAGCCTTCAATCAACACCATAACCCAAGTAGCAAAAATTCAAGTCATCAAAACCTACACAAAGCTCACACACTCATGTAACCTTACGTAATCCATGTTTTCATACGAAACGTAATCCACGTAAATCTTCATTCAAGATAAAGTTTTATTTGTACAACAATTCTATCCAAGAAACCAATTGAAGTAAAACTTCTTGATTTATATTTTTTATCATTATCTGAATATTTAATAATAAAAAATATCAAAATTAAATAATAAGATATATTTAACATTTTGCCTTATGTTTTTTACTCAAGTGAGAGTTCCAGTAGTTATTGATCTCATTGTCTGTACGCCCGGGCAGTCTTCCAGCAATCAAAGACCACCTACCATTCATGAAATGATAATCTCTTGACATTACGTTACTTGATACATAAAATCACAGCAATGTGAAAAGCCACAAGCTCTGTATCCTGAAGTGTAGCGGTGGTGGTTTACCTGTTTCCAAGGAGTTTAGATGAAGTCTGAGTATCAAGTCCTCTTCTTGGTCTGAAATGTTGCCTCTTTTTATGTTGGGTCTCAGGTAATTCATTCATCTCAACCTGCAACTCTTCCCACATCTACCTAGACCTGAAAATTTTCGGGTTGAACTTCGTAACCTTTACTATTAATGCTTTTAGTTCAGAATCATTTTAAAAAATGTCCCTGAAAATACCTGCTATTGCTGCAACTGTTTTCCACCACCTTGGACCATGAATGTTTATGACCTCTGCCAGTTTCTGGTCTTCCTCAGCTGTCCATATTCGAGTAACTTCTCTTCTGGTGCATTTATTGCTTACCGGAGCCTATGGCAACTTATGTTTCGTCTTCTTTGAAAAGGGGTATTTCTGATTGATTTAAGTAAAGTAAAAACTCACTTTCAAAAAAAAAAAAGTAAAGTAAAAACTCAGGCCGCAATTCCATTACACATCATTTAGAAGCGAGAGCTGATGAAGAAATAGGCTATTATTGACCACTGTGAGCTTACAATCATGACTCACGTTCACATGAAGCTAATAAACTTTCTCTAAACGAACAAAATGGGTACAAAATGCCCGTCTCTATCCACATACGCATGTGGTATGTTCTTAGAGTTGCAGAGTTACTATGGGGGTCCATTTCAGGGATGATCATGAGAATGCGGACTAAGCCTGAAAAGTTAACTTGAAGACAAATTAACCTGAAGACAAATAAGAATGCCAAAAATCAGATGAACCTCTGCAATGGTAATTTGCAGCCATGAAACCCTGCATTTGAAAAATGTAAATACCACCAAACTTGGCCATAATTTCTGAAAATTTTCTTATTGCACCATCTCTACCTAGAGCTCTCCTCCATCAACAGGACTCACGGAAAGAAAAACATGGTTGTCGGAAGAAGTTGCAGGTCTCACATTTACATGTACCGATATCCTGCCGCGTGAAGAAGAGAGAGTATGAGCTCTGCTGCCCCTGTCGACTGGATGAGATCTTCTATCCAATTTTATTATGTCTTATTTTGTCCCATAAATATCAGTCATTTATTTATGCAGATCTCGCATTTATTTATACGGAACCTACATAAGATCCACATAAATGAATAGTTGAGATTCAAGGAATAGAATAAGATACCATAAAATTTTGGAGACGAATACCTCATGTATGATAGAAGTGAACTAAAATAGATTAAGCATAGGATTAGCAATGGGCCTGCGTTTGGCCCAAAAAATTAGGTTAAATTCGAGTTCAATCCATAATTTGATCAAACCTAAACCTCAGGACTTTAGACTAAGCCCAATAAAATTTAAGTGTCCAAATCTCAATTAATTTATTCTAATTAAAAATTAAAAATGGTGTGATTTTACTAAAAAGGAGGACTTAGTTGTCTTCAGTCTTCATTTCTTTTTTTTAAAAAATGTTTTGAAGAATATTGGAACTCATTAAAGGACTATCTGCACTGGAATGGATAAGACCCTTGTGCTCTGAAGAATCGAAAGTATAGCTGTGAGAACAGTTTCAGGCTGATGGGCCACAATGTTCGTTCACGTTCACAAGTCTTAAATACCCTCCAATTGTCGTGAACTGAGAATCAATTGGTGCTATTGGTACTGTGTGAACCAGAAAGATAAGCATACGCTTGGTAGTTGGTAGAGACATCATGTCATGTTGGAAGGTTCTGAAGCGTTTAACTGAACTGATCAATCACACCTTTTGCTTGCTAAGTTGCTTATCTAAAATAGAGTTATGGATGTGATCCTGAAATGCCCGAATAAGTTTCTAATCAGATATCAGAAACAGTGACTGCATCAACATGAATTTGATATTTCACTCAGTTGCTCGTACCATTCTCTATCTTTTGGACGTGTTTCCCACTTTCACACTTTCAATCCACTGGTGACAGTTGCTTTCTCCGCCAGGTTCATTGCATTTACTTGAGCACATTCTAAGGTTCATTGCAGGGTTCATGTTCAGTAGGTTTAAGCTGTTCCTGTCTGATGAACTTCAAAATTCCTTTTTATGTGCTGTAGTGGGTATGGTTATTATCAGCACATAGGTTGCTGTCAGGAAACAGGACGACTCTCATGTGATGCTCAAAGTAACACAAAAGGATTTGGAAAATGGAAACATCCATCTATGAAGCTCCCACTAATGAATTTTTGAGGGACCCCTTATCAACTCACTTGGAAAATAGTTTCTCCAACGTAGGATTGATCGGGTACTTTCTTGTTAACCGGTAAGATCAGTCTCAGCCCCTGCAGCTTCCGACCTGGTCTCACCATTGAAAAGGGAAAATAGAATAAGATACTGGTGCAGGTAAGATTGGTGCTTTACGAAAACAAAGATTTTGTGAACATCATCAATCGCATAAGAAAATTCGTCAAGCAAACACATGTTTTAGTTTATTCTTGACTTTGCTGCCATTTGTCCTCTCCAGGAACAAGATTAACGTATGCAGGATTCCCACTCGCAATATTCAACTGAAAGATTTCCTATGGTTAATTTTCAACCCCGAACCAATGTGTGTGATCCAGGCCTACTCTTCTTTAAAGAGAAAAAAAAACATGGAAATCGAAGCGTATCTTAACGACCCTTTTAAGAGCTGTATTTTCTTGCAGGAACTGTCATCTTCAATTCTGGTCAAAATCAAACGATTAAAAATTTCAACCTGCATCACTATCTTTAATTATTGAATCACACAACTCGGATTTCTTCTGTTATTATTTTAGCTTCGTCACTTCGTTTTCAAGAGGATATATATGGCATCATATTCAATATTTGCATCAGGAAAATCAGATTTTGGGCAATCCAGAATCCTCAACCCATCTGTGCATTCCAATCTCTGACTGACAAGACTACTAAGATCTTCTTTTTTTTTCATTAATAACCAAGTAAAAAGATTCGATATTTGATAAGAAGTCCTAATCTGAAGAAGTATACATCGGCTGAGGAAATCCTAATCTTCAACATGATGATCACCATTAATCGGTAGTATCAGTCCTGGATCACAAAATTGATCCTTGTCAATTTTGGGGGATGAACTTGTCAGTTTCCACTGCATAGAACAAGGGTAAAAGACAAACTTCATCTGCATTTTTAAAAAAATTTAAAATTTAAAAAAAATTATTTTTTATTTTTTTAAAAACCTAATTTTAACGCCTAAACTTAAACTGAAATAATTAAATATGATAACAATTAATAATTTATTAAAATTATCTTAAATTATTAATTTTGATTTAATTTAATTCGTTTGAATTAAATTTAAAAATAAGTTAAATTATTACTGATATTTGATTAAGTGATAGAATAAAAGGTAAGATGGTCCAGTTTATCTTATTAATTTTTCAAAAGTATTTTTATAATAATTTGGTATATTATAATATAAAAACTTTAAAATGTGATAATTACATATACTTTTTCTGGTGTTACTTTTTTATTTATGTCTTGTGGCATTATTTATATATTTCTTCTCATTACATTTTTTATTTTCGTTTATTCATAAATGTAAACAATATAATCAAACTTAAAATTTTTAATACCAAATAATATAATATTACAAGTAATAATTTCTAAAAATTAATAATTGTAATAAACAGGTCAAATGACCATAAGTGACTAATGATTAAATATATTAATATATTATTTTAAAAATAACTTTACAATAAAATATTATTTGAAGTGTTTGTGTTTATATTTTTTAAAAACTAAAAAATCATCATTATTATTATTATAAAATTGTAAGCAAATTTTTTTCACCTTAATATATAAAACGTAACTGTAAACAAACTTAGGAACCAAATTCTCTGTACCCACTATCCTATACTTATTATGTTCCACGCAATCTCAGCCATATAAATATGTGAGATCTATACGAGACTCATGTGAATCCCACATATTTATATAACTGAAATTGCTTATAACAGAGTAAATACAAGGAAATAACTACAGAAGATCTCAATTGACAAACTTGGCGAGTCTTAGTCAACAAAAGACAGGGAAGATAACCTTAACCATCACAAAGATTACAAGTCATGAGGACACATTAGAATTCCAACAAGTTGTTGGAGTACGAGTTTATGTTTTTTCAAACAAAGATTACCCAGAGAAGCCGACAAGTTGAGTATCTAGGAAACAACCAAAGGAAAATCAGGCAATTAGATCTTGTTAAGAATTTTACGATGTAAGTTAAAGAAAAGTGTTGCTCTATAACCCTAGCCTGCCTACACCTAGACCAATAGTCACATGTAACGAAAGCTATAAAAAATAATAAATAAATAAAAAAGTCTTAAGCTTAAGCCCACCATCATAAAGCTGTCGTGGATAAGCCTATAGATTGGAGTAATGAATGCAACCAAGCACTTGAACACTTTCTTCTTTTATCCTTTTGCTCGTTATTCTTTGAAAATTAAAAATTAAAAAAAAAAAGCAAACTATCGATTTACACAACTAGCTTGGGAAGTGGGAAATTATTATTTTTTGTCTTTTTCGTATTTTGTAATTAGCTTATTTTGAAGTTACTGTTCGAGGTGAATATGTTCATGGCTAGAATGACAAGCTTGTGTTTGGAATTTATTGAAATAGAATTAAAAAAATCATCAAAATTTGTCCTTATCGTGAAAATAGTCTCGACTCAAAATAGAATTTAATTTAAAATATCAAAAATAAATCATTAAATAGGCAATGTACTTAATAATTTCTTTAATTTTTGTTGTGTTTTTTTTTTCTTTTTCTAATTTCAAAAAGATAGTTAAGAGTGAAAGGAACCGATGGCTGTCTCCATTCCTGTAAGCCAAAGACATTGGCTCACTTGACAAAATCGGAAGCCACATTTGACAAAAGCTGTTAAGAATGAATCGTCTCCATACATAAATAGACACTATCTTGTTTCTAAAGAGAAATAAAAAGTAAAGGAAAGAGCGAAAGAGCACCGATAGTTATATCTCCATTTCCCATAATTGTCAACACAATGTCTCACCTTCACAACAATGGAGACCGCCACTTCTCTCTGGACCAAGTTAGTATAATTTTGGGATAAAGGAAACAAAAAGAAGGCCACACGTTATAAAGCTGACAAGCCATTGGATACTATTCATAGTCATTCTTTATTTATTTCCTAAAATGTTTTGGTGAAATATAATATTTCCTCAATCATATATACTCAAAATTAAGTATTAATTTTTAAATACTTTTAAAATTGATATTAGATTAAAAATACTTTAAGAATTAAATAGTTTTAATCTATTATCTCTAAAATTAAGCATTAAAAGTGGTCTAGAAGATTAAAAGGGGACACTATATTCCACGATAGTCCAACTTTTTAAGATAAGCTTTACAAATAACAAATCTCCTACTTGAACTTTTTTTTTTAATGGAAAAAACTCTCAACTGCTGTTATTTAGATGTGCATTAGGTAGTTTTCGAATTGACACAATAATCTGTAAATCACACCAACCAAATACTAGACAAATTATATACGACAAATTCGGTTAAGAAAATGTAAATAAAAAAATTTAAATACAGGACTTTTTAATCTTATATCTTCCCATTTCACTAACTCAACTATTCTTAAAGGACTCCTGAAAGATATTTGAGGGTTTATACAGTAAACGGCGAAAAGCTATACAAATCTCTGGCTCTTTTAGATCGTTTTTTAATGCATTCAAGCTATACAAATCTCTGGCTCATTTAGATCGTTTTTTAATGCATTCAAGGAACGTGTATAGTGAATGTGCCTCCTCGGATTCTCATATCTCTCTTTCCGTTTTTTCACTCGTCTTGTTCTAAAGTCATACGATACATATAAAGTTGTTCGTTCGATATGGTCATACTTAACGATACTATGCGTTGGGTGCATCGAATGAATACTGCAAGTTATGGAAGTTTTGATTCGGAGATTTTGCTGCCTCCCCTAAATTACACGAGGAATATCTTCCAGTTCTAAACTTATAGACATCCAAAGGAGAATAAAAGATACTACACTTGACGTCACCCACCAACCTACGTTCCATTTTTGTCCCATACATTGTCTACTCCCAAGTTTTGGTATGTTATAAACGATTATTACTTAATTTTGATACTTACATTTACTTGTGTGATATTAACCAAAGTTTAGCTTCCTACTAAAATATCTTAATCAGGAAACTATAAATTTTGGATTCTATGTTATTGTGCAACCACCAGTTATTAATTATAGTCAGCTTCAAAAATCAGACCTCGCGTGTCATCGAAATTTATACTAGATATTATTGTTGATCAAAAGTCTTATAAATTATGCCTATTTGGATTCAATCTCCTATAGGTGTTTGTCATCATTTTTATATTTAAATTTTGATGAATTATTTTGAAATAGATTAATTGGTGATAGAAGCATTCAAATGCTTATACCTATTAATTAGTTTCAAACTATTGTTTAATTTTGACATGCAATTATTAAATATATTCCATAAGTTATTCAATATGAATTTGAAGAATAATTTATTATAGTTTCATAATTTAGTGGTATTGAAAGCAACCTTTCAATTAGTTAAGAGTAAGGTTGTATATTATTTAACTTTTTTATATTTTGTATGTTATCGACATTTGTACTGCATATCCATAATTTGAAGTGTCACAAGGTCGTTGTCCTAAGCAGGTATGTATTTACTCTTTTTTATGTTAATTATGCATCGATGTAGGGTAGGACAAGTTGCGTCTTTTTAGTCTTTAAATGGGAATATACTCATCAGGTACGCTTTTACCTTTTGCTTATCTAATTTTTGTGATACTTCACTTATTAACCTTACGCCTCTATCAGTATAAGGCAATTCCATTAGATTTTTTTTTATAACTTCATACATCAATATTTTCTTTTATTCTATTTATTTATTTAATTATTTAATTTTATTTATATACTTTTTTTAACATATCAGTTTTTCATATCTACTCTTTTAACTTGCATCATTTCTTTTTTTATAGTCACATTTGCACGTGGGTTTATCAAAAATAACCTCTCTATTTTGTAAGGGTAAGATTGCGTATTATTAGACCTTTCTAAATGTCGCTTTATTACGGAATTTCGAACTGGGTGTGATAATGATGATGTTATTGTTGTTGTTATTGTTGTTGTTGTATAATTTAGGTAGATATTGTTTTGAACTTTTAATAACTAAAAGGGAAGAAAAATTTAATATGCTTGGACTTTTGGAGAGTGAGTATTATAACCGTATATTCCCTGAAAAAGAAAAAATAAACAAGCAGGAACGTGA
>JANZXR010000008.1:1479645-1496430 GCA_027575705.1 Erythroxylum echinodendron | reverse complement strand
AGAGGAAATGGTCACTCCATCAACGGGCAGGCCATGGCGGACCATGGCCTCGTCGTAGACATGCGCTCCACACAAGACAGTTACTTCAAGCTCGTGCAAGTTAATGGGGAGAGCTTTGTTGATGTGTGGGGAGGGGCATTATGGGAAGATGTGCTTCTACGCTGCGTTTCGGACTTCAATTTAGCTCCCCGCTCATGGACAGATTATCTGGGTCTAACAGTAGGAGGGACGTTATCTAACGCCGGCGTTAGTGGTCAGGCGTTCCGTTACGGCCCGCAGCTCTCGAACGTGTCGGAGCTCGAGGTCGTAACCGGAAAAGGCGAGATATTGACTTGCTCCGAATCCGAAAACCCGGAATTGTTCTTCGGGGCTCTAGGAGGTCTAGGCCAGTTCGGGATCATCACCAGAGCCAGAATCGTGCTCCAGACAGCACCAGAAATGGTGCGTACAATCGACTATATATTTTAATAATTCAAACACATTTTTTTTCTCGGGCAATCTAATCACACAATCTAGTTGTTTTCGTCGAGCGTTTTTAGTGCATGAAAGACACGTTTACGCTACGTAATTTAATGGCTGAATACCGAAAGCTAGCACGCATTTTTATATATTATTTTGTTGTTGTGGGTTGATTAGGTAAGGTGGATAAAAGTGGTCTATGCCGATTTCCAAGAGTTCACTAAGGATGCTGAGTGGCTTGTGACTCAACCCGAAGGTGAATCTTTTGACTACGTCGAAGGTTTCGTTTTCGTCAACAGTGATGACCCGGTAAATGGCTGGCCTTCCGTCCATTTGGACTCCGACCAAGTCTCCAACCACCGTCGCCTCCCTAAAACCGCGGGCTCCGTTCTTTACTGTCTGGAAGTTGCCCTCCACTACCAGACCACCGACCATAGCTCCACGATTGACACGGTAATTAATTAGAACGAAATCCCGTCATTTATCTTTTCTTAAGAAAATTACTATGGAGCAGTAGGTTAGTACTTCAAGTGTTAGAACGGTGAGGTTCGTACAGATCCTATAACTCAATAGGTGTACTAGAGAATCGGTAAACAAGTTAGAAGGTGGTGGGCCTGTGTCCAGTTGATGACTGAGTTCCAAAACTCAATTCGTAGCTAAGTGGGACCCTTGTAGGATGTTGACCATCAATTAGTTCAGGGTCCCACCGTCTCGCTGGATACTGAAAAGCTCAGAACTCTTCTAACACGTGTACCGGTTCTAAGCTTCGCTGGACGGTTTGTTCTCCTCCTATTCACTGTCTACATGACTAACACAACCAACCAACCAGAAAATTTTAAAACGCAGAGGAAGATCGAAGGATTATTATTGTAATATAAAAATAATATTTGGAGGCCTGCTTCTTTTAATTTTTGAAACTGACCATACGGTGTAATGAATCTCCCATTGGATTTTCTGACACAGCGAAGCATTCAAAAGAAGCCATGCAATCAGGGCATAATTACGAGAAGAACACCGTAGAATTCCCTAGTGATTTTAAATATGGTGTGGTATTTTCTGCTAGATGCTATGGTTCAGTGTTGGGGCAATGCATAAGTAAATATATTGAGGGCTAAAATAGGAAATTTGACAGAAAGTGCTGATCATTGAAGATTTGGGTGATGGCTATGGTCCCCACAGTTCCACAAATGGCCAAAAAGCCATCATTTTCTGGAATTTGTCGTTCATGCACAAATGACGCAGATGCCCCTGATTTTGACGTCTAAAAACATTTTTTTTCGTTTTTTAACTTTTTATCAGGTCGCCAACAGATTGCTTGGACGGCTAAGATTCATCGAGGACATGAAGTTCCAAGTTGACGTTAGCTACGTGGATTTTCTGTTGCGTGTGAAGCGTACGGAGGAGGAGGCGAGGGCCAATGGTATATGGGACTCTCCACACCCTTGGTTGAACCTGTTCGTGTCGCAGAGGGACATCGCTCATTTCGATCGTGAGGTGTTCAAGAGAATGTTGAAGGATGGTGTTGGTGGGCCGATGCTGGTCTACCCACTACTACGAAGCAAGTGAGTGTATCTGATATATTCCTCGCGTCATAAAAATTTCGCAAAGTTTGTTATCATTGTTCCCTCTGTGTCTGCCACGTGTTAAGTTTCCAGAATATCGAATAAGGTATCGTCGGGTGCTCAGGTAGGTAAGTTGGTGTTTGAGCGCAACCAGCTTCTTGCCAACAGCCTCTCATATGACCACGTGTCCTATTGTGGGACCACCCGCGGGACCCACAACCCATTTGTCAGTCTCACTCTCTCGTTTTGGTTTGACCGGTTTGATGTAGTTAGCAGTAAGTACTCGTAAGTAGGTCGTACCATTATCTACATAAGAGTAGTGAAAAACGATTTTAGGTGGGACAAAGATATAGTGGGGTCCATGTTTAATAATATAATTTTTCCTTTGTTTTTTTTTTTTACCTTCATATATCGACCTAATTGAGTCAAGTCTAGGTTGGAATTGGCGGAGGGCATTTTCAGTCTTTTTGTGGAAAGTGAGATTTTCAAGTAATGGAGCTTTCACTGGTCAGTGTTACCATTCCAGAAACGACGAGGATATTTATGCGCCAACCGGCCCCAGCCTAAGGAATAATGACACCAAAATTTGTCTGGCCTCCATCAACTACGTTTTTTTCCACGGACATTTCACCCCTCCACCGGTCCAAACCATCCATGATCCATCCATCCATTTATTATAATATTTTTTGTTACTCATAACTCATCACTTATTATTCGTGGACCAGGTGGGATAATCGGACGTCTGCTGTATTACCGGAGGAGGAGAGTGAAATCTTCTATATAGTGGCGTTGCTCCGGTTCACTTCGCCTGACGGACCGTCGGTCGAACAATTGGTGTCTCAGAATCAGGAGATAATTCAATTCTGTAGTAAGATGGGGTTTGATTTCAAGTTGTATCTACCTCACTACAAATCCCCGGAGGAATGGAAACGGCACTTTGGGAATCGATGGTCCAGATTTGTCCATAAGAAGGACACCTTCGATCCGATGAACATCCTTGCGCCAGGTCAGAAGATTTTTAAGAGAATCCCTCAGTCGTAGCACACTATTTAATGAATGGGTCATTTGTAATTTTATTTTTGGGTTTTTCTTAATGCTGGTGGGTCATATTGTACCATTAGTCCTCCAGTTAGTTGGCAAACAACGTTAACGTCGAAGCAATGTAAAGGAAATATTTTGGGGCCAAAAAAAAAAAGAAAAAAGAAAAGAAAACCTCATCCTCTTTTAGTCTGCCTTGGAAGGCATGCTTTTCTTACCTTACCAAGTTGGTTATTTGGCAAGCTATGAAAAGGATTGAGGACGACTTTAGCTTTCGTTTCTTAGATATGTTAACAACCTAATAAAGTTTCAATTACGTATTGTCTCTGTCATTCCTTATAAGCACTGTACCTATATATAAGCTGTATTAATCCTGTCAACAATTAGTTGTGACCTCATCGAAAACAACTTTCAATTTGAATTTTATTCATCACTTTTTCGATACCTACACAACTCATATTCCATCGGTTTGGCTTTCCTTGTTGGAAATGTAAAATGGGTCAAAGTCCTTAGGGGTAAAAAATAAAGTAATCTCGTGTTGCCCACTAGAGAGGATGGTAGCTTGGAGATTAGGTATCAGATTCTCTTTTCATGCACAAGATCAAATAGGAGGAGAAAAAAGAGAGAGAGAGAGATTTCACTTCAATTGGTTGTGATTGTGATTTGGTTACATGAACTAAACCTCGGGGGAGGCTTTGTCCAGTTTGATGCAAAAATCAAATCTACTTGGTTTCTTCAATTTCAGCTTATTTTTCCTTGTTTTTTTCTTTCAAACTTTTCCTTCACTCCCATGAAAAGCAGAGAAAAAGGAGGAAAAGAAATTGAGAGGGTCCCATTTAACATGAGCTTTATAAGGCAATTATAAGATCATGATTTCTTGTAAGGTGCAACCCACCAATGAATGCTCGGTTTTAATTCCATGCAAAGTTAACCCTTAGGTATACGTCCTTTGGTAAACGTGTCATGCACTATCGTGTTTGGACCATTTCGGGAGGTACTGGTAAAGGCATGATTTTATATAATTTTTCCTTTTTACTTTCGTCACAATCCCTTTTTATCCAAATTATTGTCCCAATGCCAGAGAAGAGGAACCCTCCAAAATCCAAATCATATCATTTTACGCTGCAGTGTAAAACAAAACAGATACCTTTAGTACGTTGTGTGTAATTCCTCTTTTGGTCTTACCTTGAAACAGTCACCGTATTTTAAAGAGTAGCGTCTTTTGATGGGACGAAAGAGCTGAAACAGTTGTTTAATGGCTAATGAATACGAATTGATTACAAGTACAAACATTGGTTAACAAAAAGATCATCCTAAGTTACTTTCTTCTTCTAAAAATGGACATGTACAGAAGGTTAAAAAGCTACTCAACACATGCACAGAGTGTGTATATATATAATATTATACTTCTTGGCATGTGAATTTATCTACTTTAGATGGAGAGCTCATTGGTAATGTACAAATCTTTATACTACAAGACTTTTAAGGAGTCAAAATGGGATTCTATCCAATTCCATTTGGCACTACGTACCCTTTGGACCAATCTTTTTCTTTACACCAACTTTTGTTTTCTCTTTTAACTAAAAAGCCCCAAAAAGGTGAATCAAATCTAAGTTTCGGTTCAAGAAACTCCTTGAAAGCCAACTAGACCGGCGATGTAGTTGGAATAGGGTTTCTTGAGTATAATTTCATGGTTATTGAACTTTACAGTTGTAAGCTATGATTTGCTATCATGGTCTTATCGTCTTATACATATAAAAACAGGAAAATTTCAAAAAGGGTTTTTGGACCACAAGTGCCATCTCGTAAAGTTTCAACTTTACAACTGTACCGTAGCTGGGGGCCATGCCAAAATCATTTTTTGACTAATGAAGTGACACACTTAAGAGAGATTATTGCTTTTAGATTATCCAATTTCAAGTGTTATGCTTCAAGGTTAAGATTGGAAGCTGTTTCGTACTTTTTTTTTAATATGTTAATGATCAACTAGATGAATTCTCTGTCTTAAATTACTTATTCTGTATATTAAGAACGATTAGGAAGACAAAATGAAATAAACTAGGGAGAAGATTGGTAATCTTGTTGTATACTTATCATAACAATTAAGAATGACAGTACTTTGGACCGTATGTTTCTTATCTGTTAAATAAAAAGATGTCGTTTTGTTATAAATTAATTAACATTTGTTTTAAACGAACTGGCTCTTTTAAATTGTAAATTTAATTAAATCAAAATTATCCATTAATTTTAGTCAAAATCGAACCGAAATGTCATCCAAATTAAGTACTTGGACCGGCTTGAAACACCAATGTATAAAATTAAATATTGACCCAATGGCAGGTCGCAAGCTTGCATACGAGAGAACGGAGGAAAGGATGGAAGGAAAGTGCCTGTCTGGCCCGTTCCAAGTTGTCACCTTTCTTTAGAAGTCCATTTACACTAACCCAGCCCAACGCCTTTGGTCAGATGGTTGGGATCAAGTTCTATTGATAAACAGATGATGTATTTTAAATGTTTATTTATTAAAATTTTCTCAAAATTAACAGGCAGATTAATTTAAATTTGGCACATATTAATTTTCAAATATTGATAAAATAACAAAATAATCGCATATCTTCTTTTTTAATACAAAAAATTATACAAAGTTCAATCAAATTAGGGGGAAAGGTTTGACAGATCATAAAACTAAATTTTTTGTTCAATAATGATTGAGTATAAAAATATATTTTTAAAAAAATTAAAATTGTAATAAATATGAAATAAAATCATTTTTCTAGTCTTTATCCTAAGATAAATATTTGCCAAGTAAGCATCGTCATCATCATCAATACATAGTTGAAGTTTCACTGAAACGCGAGATTTAAAAATATCTAATAATATGTAGCCTTATCTCTATTTATCAGACAGACATTTTCTTGCGCAAAGTAAGTCTTGCAAAATTGCTTTAGTTTAGCACAAAGCAATTTCGAGTATTAGGTTCTAAAATTAATTGGGTTCGAATTCGTGTTTATTATCCCAAAGCCTATTCGAGTCGGATCCGGACCTGAGTCCAGCCCATTGGAGACCAGTCATCTGCTTTTGGTAGTTAACACAATAATTAAGCTAAACAAAACTGAAGGGTGAGTAAGGTGCTGGTCGACCATTGGGAGCGGCGGTGGCCGGACAATATCAAGGCTGACATGGACCACCCGATCTTTCCACGTCTTATCATTACCGTTGATCTGGGCGCTATCTGGACCCACCTGCTGCCATACGGGGAGGACCATGCCGGTGGCTTTCGGTCAGTCTGGTACGCAGAAGGTACTAATCAAACACTAATTACCATTAACACTCCTAATTAAACCAGCCTGGTTGTTGTCGGTAAAAAGGCTTACAAAAAAATCACCCCTGCCTTGAAATTCAACTGTTAATAAAGTATTCTAAAATTTTCTGAATTTATTATAATAATTGAGAACGAAATTTTTTTTGTTAAGTTGTTTAAAATTAAAATCCTAAAATTACAAGTGACTGAATTTGATTGGTTTATTGAAATTAATTAAATTTGTCAGTTAATTTAAAACATACAATTATGATTCAAGATTTATTCTACATATTAAAATAATATGTATAATGTAGTATTTTTGAGTTATGGTATAAATTTTTGAGAGTGAGTTTTTAAGTAATTGGTAAAATTATTTATTTATAACTAAAATATTATAAGTTTAAATTACGGAAACAATTTTTTAATAAAATGTAAAAAAAATTGTGTTCATTTGATATCTTTCTCCCGCCGGTCGACGAACCTTGAGTGTAGAGTTGCCGTTGTAGAGGTATTGTATAGGTTTTAGGCTGTAGGGATAATTACTTATTTATCACAGTTTTTAAATAGAATCGCATGTTTAAATATGCAGTAAATAATTAGAGGTTGAAGAGCAGTGCGATACCACGGTAGAAATCAATAAATAGAAAGAAGGTTGCAGTAGAAAACTGCTTCTACGGTAAAAATTTTACTTTTTATTAATAATCTTCACTACAAGTATTATTTTTCATTATATTTTTAATTAATACGACTAATGGTATATTTTATGAAATATTTTACTTACTAAATTTATTTTATTTATTTTTTCTTATTTTAATTTAATATTTTATTATTTATAATTTTAAATTTATATGACTAATAATATATTTTTTAATTATTTATATAACAATTAATAATTTATTAAATCAACGGTTTTTTTAGTCATTTTATCTTTTTTCAGTAATCGCAACCACACTTGTCAAACACCTATTTTCACGTTTTAGCAGTTACCAAAACAACAATCCCAAACGCCTAAGTACTTATTAAAAATAAGTACTTATCATTTTAATAGTTTGATTTCAGCAGGTTGTCAATCACCACCGCTCCTCTAAACTAAACCTTAAATTAATTTTTTTTTACCTAGACAATTTAAATGCAAGTAATAAGGGGGTGCTTGGTTTATAGAAGGTAATGAGAATGGAAATGAGAATGAATATAGGGAGAAATGAGAATGGATATAATCATTATAATTATGATGATTGATTAAGATGAAGGAATGATTATCATTACCATTGATAGTGGTTGCTTTGTAAAAAATATTGTAATTAATTAATTACAAAATAAATTATATTTTAATTAATTACAATATTTTGATTAAATATAATGTAATTAAATAAAAATAATAATATTTTAATTAATTAATAATTTAATTAATGAATAGTTATATTTTAATTAGTAATAATTTTTAATTAAATATAATGTAATTAATTAAGTAACAATAATTTAATTAATTATATTGTAATTAATTACAATATTTTAATTAATGAACAGACATATTTTAATTGATAATAATATTTTCATTAAATATAATGTAATGTAATTAAATAATAATAATATTTAAATTAATTATATTGTAATTAATTAATAATTATATTTTAATTTATTAGATTTTATCTCGATTAATTATTTTAATTAATTAATTATTTATTTTTATCTTAATTAATTTAATTACTTATATTATATATTTTAATTAATTGCATTTTAATTATATTTTAATAAATTATATTTTAATTATATTTAGTTAAAAATTAAAAAATATTACTGTTGATGTAAATCAAACTCATTTCTCTCATACATGGAGGGTATGGACCATTACCCAAAATTTAAGTATGAAAAATCTATTCAATCAATCATAATAGTCAATTAAATTTTACGATTCATTTTATTCTCATTGATTTATTCTTATACCACTCCACCAAACACCCCTAAATAGACAAACGCGAACATCGTTATTACTTTTATATACACTGTGTTGGGTTTTTACTTTTTACAGCTGTTAAATTAATCAACCTGTCTTGACAGCGCAATGAAAATAAATTAAAAAATGAAAAAATAAAAGGAATACATAGTACATACTTGAGCTTGATGGGCAGGCACTCGTGGGCAATGGGGTGGTCCCGCAATTGAGAGCTTATGATTGCGAAACACCTGTCGCCGTAACTCTCGTTGGTTGGTTAATTAAATACTAAAAATACAAAATAGAAAGTCCATGTTCCTCACTGGGGTTCATGCGACCCCACCAATGAAACCCCATCATGTCCGTTGATCGCTTCTTTTACCACACCTAACTAGATCTGATCGGAAACCTCAATTTTACGTGACTGAAGTCATGATAGCGAGTAATTCAAAGGGGTTAAATAATGACAAATAAATAGATCTTAAATTTGTTTTTATCTCAATTTATAATATTAATTCAAACTTTAAAAAAATGTTATCAAAATATTTTAACTGTTAATAAAAATAATCTATCGTTAAACTTTCATTAATGTTAATGACGTGATAAATTATATCAAAATTTATATTTGTATTACATGACTGTCATATATTTTATTTTATGTTATATTTATTAAATAATTAAATCTATATGTGTCCGATAATTATACTATAAAAAAAATTAATTTGAAGTCGCATAACACATTTTTCATATTAACAACAAATTTTAAGTTAAATTATTTTTGTTAAAAATTAAAAATTTAATATTTTATTTCTATTTTTTAAAGTCCGAGCTAATGTACCAAAAATTAGATAAAGTATAAGATTTTTTTTACAGTTATCTCATTTAATTACATTTTTAATAATTATCTCATTTAATTTCATTAAATTTTTATATGCTCACGAAAAACCTTATTTTCCTTAAATTTAAAAATTAATAAAAATAAACTTAGCGTTGGAAAGCCAGTAAGGTATTTTTCCTTATTGAAAAAAGGGAAAAAAACAGAGAAAAAAGAAGAAATAAAAAAGGGGGGAAATGAGAAGAAACTGGGGTAGCGCCGATCTCTTTTTGAAGCACTTGCCAGATCCGTTCGACACTTTCTCTCCCACTCTCACTCTCTTACATACACAATCTCTCAAAGCTAACACCTTTTCATTCCCTCTCGCCAATTCCATTCCCAATTTCCCTCTCTAGGGTTTCGCGTTTCTGCACCCCAAGTTCTACGATTCTCCCTTTAATTTAGGGTTTCAGTCTTATCTTCTGTTTCGACATGCAGCAGATCGTGACCTAGGGTTACAAAGCGTCTTCCTTTTCTTGTGTGCAGTGTAGCTCCAATTTTGCATGAGGAGTTGGTGCTGCCTATGTTTTTCTTCCGACGACGACGAAGAACCGGACTCACTTCCACCGCTGGTCAAGGCTGATCACTTCATGGAGGACAACAACTACAAGCATTCGGTCATGGCGGACGACATCGACATTGCAATTGACGATAGAGCGTTTGCTCTCGGATTCGAGAGCTCTAATCCGTACGATGAGACGAACCGGCCGCCCTCTCTGGACTCTGTAATGCATGGGATTGTGTTGCCGGAGGATCATGGCGGTTCTTGGAGGGCTCAGGGAGAGAGCAGTAGTGGTTCGGTGGTTACGCCGATGGCTGTTGATGAGGGGTGTGATCGGGATTTGCATAATAAACGGGCAAAAGTTTATTCGAATTCCAAGTGAGCTTCTTTTCTCCATTTTTCCTCAAATTTGCGTTTGCGGTTTGTGAGTTGTTTTGTGAAGCTGGCTTGGCATTTGCTGAGATCACAATCTTAAAGAGAATTTTTTTTTTGGTTTCTTGGGTACTAATTATGTCGTATTATGCACAGTTATGGGTTTTCTTCTTCTTGTTGCTCCTAGGAGTGGTTAGTTCACTTATAAAGTTCTAATCTTTTTTTCCTGAACTTGGCAATGACTTGTTTACTCATAAAATTGAGTTGTGCTCGAGTGTTGTGGTGTTACAGATAGGATGGAGGTGCCTCGAGGTTTTATATAGACTTTGGTTTCGTTGTTTTGGTTCTTCAGTTGGCATCTGAAGTTCCTAGCGAAGTACAGTCTAGTGGTTAAAAGTTTTAAGTAGTACCTCACTTTGTTATTTTGAGACTATGATGTTTATCATTGTTATTGTGTTATATTATTCCTTGCTGAAACTGGCATTCCATTATTTCAGTCTTTATGGCTATGAGTTTTTTCTGATTGGAATAATTTCCTTGCAGTAGTCGTCATTATACAACTACAACCTCCCAGAATGTTGGCAAATCTAGTTCATCAATAGATGAAGACATTACCTTATGTCAGGCCTCCAATGTTCTGCCTGGAAATGAATTTTTTTATAACAACTTCAAGTGGAATAATAGCAGTGGGAGTCCGTTTGATTCTAGCGGTGGAAGGGATGATGAAGATGAGAGTGACACTTCAAAGTCTGAAGAGGTGGAAGTTCGAATGGATCTAACAGATGACCTATTGCATATGGTAACCACATTGTCTAACATGTTGTCAAGGGATCTATATTTCATTTTATTCCACTCTTCCCATCAGATTTAGTACAATCTTCTCTCATGCTTTCCCCAGGTTTTTTCTTTCTTGGATCACATCAACCTTTGTCGAGCTGCAATGGTCTGTCGGCAGTGGCAAGCAGCTAGCGCACATGAAGAATTTTGGAAGTGTTTGAATTTTGAGAACCGTAACATATCTCTAGAACAATGTGAGTTCCACTCAACTTTCTGGTCAATTACGGTCATCTTTATGTCTTACGCTTAAGAAAATGGACCTCTTTTTAGAAAATTTTAAGCAGTGTGCCGTATGTCCTCTTTTCCCGCATATTCTTAATGAGAGAAAATTCATCAGTTTTAGCAGTCTACTTACTAGTTTTTGTTAATTGCTTGCTTGGATGTGTTTATGATTAACTGAACCAAAAAATACACAAGAAATCTACTAGATTATTGAGGTAAAAAAACAGTAATAAGCTCCTTTTTTGTTGAAAGTGTATGAAAGTTTTCCAAGTGTGTGAGAGTGATGATTTAATTACCTATACTTAGTTTTTTATATGTTATTTGTTTAATTACTTGACCTAATATTTGAAAACTTTTTTTTTTCCAAATATGGTGATTGAGATATTGTGCTGCTTATTATAGAGTGGCCACCTGTTGAAGTTAATAAAATCTCTTAGTGACATTCTATCCTAATCAATATTAGGATACTAGTTTATATATTTCCATGATCTTAAGAACTACTTCGCTCAATGGGGAAATCTTCTTATAAGGTAAGATTTAGGGCAGGCACTTGATGCAAACTTGTTGAATGGTGGGACTCTCCAAACTATGCTCTTAGGAGATCCCTCTTCCTAAATGGCATAGATTTTTGGAGGCAGTAAAATTCTTGTTCCATTTTCAGTTCAAACACTTTGAATCAAATTTCCTGTTTCATTTGGAGCAGTTTGAATTAAATTGCTTGCTTGTAATATGTGTTGCCAGTTGAGGACATGTGTGAAAGGTACCCAAACGCCATTGAAGTAAATATTTTTGGTGCTCCCGCTAATCACTTGCTTGTTATGAAAGCAGTTTCTTCATTAAGGTAGTTATGGTTCGTTATGTTCACAGTTGCTTCCATCAAGTAATACTTCGTGGGTGTTGCTGATATATTTCTCGTTGTTCTTAGAAACCTTGAGGTTTTAACTTTGGGAAAAGGACAGCTTGGAGACCTCTTTTTCCATGCCTTAGCAGAGTGTAGCATGTTGAAGACTCTAAATGTCAATGATGCTGCGCTCGGAAGTAATATTCAGGAGATACACATAAACCATGATAGATTGCGCCATCTTCAACTAACAAAATGCCGCGTGGCGAGGATAACTGTCAGGTAAAGTCAATATTTTGTTTTTGAGTAGAATTTTGTTGTTTTCTTGTCTATCTTATTTTGTGGTTAAAAAAATAAAAAACAATTGCAGATGTCCACAACTCGAGACCTTGTCGTTGAAGCGGAGCAACATGGCACTGGCTGCACTTATTTGTCCTCTTCTACATCTCCTTGATATAGGCTCTTGTCACAAACTTCCAGATGCAGCCATCCGTTCAGCGGCAACTTCATGCCCTCAATTGGAGTCCCTGGACATGTCAAACTGCTCATGTGTTAGTGATGAAACACTACGTGAAATAGCAGGCACTTGTGCTAATCTCCGCATTCTTAATGCATCTTATTGTCCAAACATATCCCTTGAGGTGGGCACTTAGAGTTTGTTATCCACATCCTGCTGTTGTACATGGATATGCGTTAATTTAACATGTCTTTTGTTTTTGGTTTTCTTTGAAGTCTGTAAGGTTGACAATGTTGACCATTCTCAAACTTCACAGCTGTGAGGGTATCACTTCAGCTTCAATGGCTGCTATAGCTTATAGTTCAATGTTGGAGGTCTGACTTCGTCATCTCCCTAGCTGTTTGCATCAAACTTCTTATGTAGCTTCAAACATCAAATTTGATACGGATCCTCCTTTGACAGGTTTTAGAGCTTGACAATTGCAACCTATTGACATCTGTGTCCTTGGATCTTCCTCGTTTGCAGCACATTAGGCTGGTACATTGTCGCAAGTAAGTTCAAGGCTCTATCTATGTCACCATCCATACATTCTGGGACGAAATAGCTTTTGCCTTATCCTTTTGGTTTGCCTGTTCTTTGTCTTCTTCTAATTCTTTGTTTCCTGCAGATTTGCTGATCTGAACTTGAGAACCATCATGTTATCATCTATTATGGTGTCTAATTGCCCAGCTCTCCATCGTATTAACATCACTTCAAATTCACTTCAAGTAGGTTTTTAATTAAAATGCAGTGCCTTCATTCTGCTGAATTGAATGCATTCTAGATTTATTCTCAATTGGTTGTTATGATGCAGAAACTAGCTTTGCAGAAGCAGGAAAACTTGACAACATTGATGTTACAGTGCCAGTGTTTGCAAGAAGTTGACCTCACTGATTGTGAATCTTTAACAAATTCTATCTGTGAAGTTTTTAGTGCTGGTGGTGGATGCCCTATGCTAAAGTCTCTGGTTCTTGATAATTGTGAGGTCTGTTGACTCGAGTGTCATATAATCAGCTTATGATCTTTTATATTGGTTTGTGCTGGGGGTATATCATACAACTTCATATTTGTTGTTGAAATGGTCATGAAATGTGTTCTTTACTACATGATTAGCTTTCTGTGGTTGTTGACTTGATTTTAATAACCTGAGGTTCTTTTGTGTCAGTCGATCTGATTTTTTTCTTTTAACTGATCAAAGATGCTACTATGCAGAGTTTGACAGCTGTGCAATTCTGCAGTTCCACTTTGATTAGTCTTTCACTAGTTTGTTGCCGTGCTGTCACGTCTCTTGAGCTGACATGCCCTTGTCTTGAGGAAGTTTGTTTGGATGGTTGTGACCATCTTGAGATTGCATCATTTTGTCCTGTAAGTTAGATACACTGTCAACTGTTCTTTTGCAATTGCTGAATAGGATTCTCAATTTATTTTGTGCTATATGTACTGTGGGAAAAGTAACAAGTGGTTTCTTAATCCTCAGGTTGCTCTTCGTTCACTTAATTTGGGAATATGTCCAAAATTGAACATGCTTAAACTTGAAGCGCCATGCATGGTGTCACTTGAGTTGAAAGGATGTGGCGTATTATCTGAAGCATCCATTGATTGCCCTCTTCTGACTTCTCTTGATGCATCCTTTTGCAGGTTTTGCTTCAGCTTCTGTTATCTACTTTCCTCATTATCCCTTTTTAATTGCCTTGGCTGACTTCTTTGTATTTCTTGCAGCCAACTCAAGGATGACTGCTTGTCTGCAACAACGGCATCATGTCCATTGATTGGGTCATTAATTCTGATGTCATGCCCTTCTGTTGGTTCTGATGGACTTTACTCTCTGGGTGGGCTTAAGAAATTGACTGTACTTGATTTATCTTACACATTCTTGGTGAGCCTACAACCAGTATTTGAGTCCTGTTTGCATCTAAAGGTAATTGTGATCTCACTATGTGTATACTGCATCAATCCCTATGCGGTGGACTACGATGTACTTATAATATAGAACTTGTGATTTCTTCCTCGTTACTTCCTGGACCCTATCCATGATGCTTATGTTTATTTCTTCATTTAAAGGTGCTGAAACTCCAAGCGTGCAAGTACCTCACTGACACTTCCCTGGAGCCTCTTTATAAGCAAGGGGCTCTTCCGGTGCTTCAGGAGTTGGACTTATCTTACGGAACCCTTTGTCAGTCAGCAATAGAGGAACTTCTTGCCTTCTGTACACACCTTACTCATTTGAGTTTGAATGGCTGTGTTAATATGCATGACCTGAATTGGGGAACAACTGCTGGTCAGCTTTCCGAGTCAATAGGAGCGTATGACTCTTCACTTTTTTCTCGTGATGATGCCAGTGGTCCAGGCGAACAGCCAAATCGTCTGCTACAGAACCTCAATTGTGTTGGCTGTCCTAATATCAGGAAAGTTTTTATTCCACCAATAGCACGTTGCGTCCATCTGTCATCACTAAATCTTTCTTTATCCGCAAATTTGAAGGAAGTTGATATTACTTGCTTTAGATTATGCATTCTAAATTTGAGGTATGTTTCTTTCTTTTTCCTTGAAGTTTTTCCACTTGTTTGCTGTAATATGTGTTTTTTATAATATAATTGATGGATGTATCTGCAGCCATTGTTCCTCTTTGGAAAATTTGAAACTCAACTGCCCTAGATTGAGCAGTCTTTTTCTTCAGGTATTTGTGTTTTTTGTGTATGCTTCACTTCCTTACTTATCTTTGCTTAAGAATATTCTTGGAGCATGTCTTTATTAAAGTTTTAGGAATCAGTTTGTAAGATGGGATTTATAATGGAGAACCAACTGGTGTTTTTTTTGGTTGGAAATGTCCACATTCTAAGACTAATATTTCTTAAGGTAGCTACAAATTGGTTTGTTGTACACCAGTTAATATTGTCTGGGAAGCCAGTAGCTAATCCTGCCTTTGGCTAGCACAAAGAGATTGTATTTATAATTTTGATGTGCTTTTTCATGTTTGCATTTACGTCTTCAAATTTTGGAACGTTAGCCCTCATCATTCCATCCTCCTATATATGGAGCATGTGCTTGTTATTGTCAAAATGGTCAACAAGTTAATCTGTAGTGCATCTGAACTGCTCTAATTTTTTTTATCTGGTCTGCATTCTTAGTCGTGTAACATTGATGAAGAGGCGGTAGCATCTGCAATATTGCAATGTAGCATGCTGGAAACTCTAGATGTACGCTTTTGTCCAAAGGTGAGAGAATCATCTTGCATGAAGCATATATCTGTTCCTATAACTGTTTAAAATAACAAAACTTTTACTAATTGACTTTATCAGATATGTTCCATAAGCATGGTGAGATTACGAACTGCATGCCCAAGTTTAAAGCGCGTCTTTAGTAGCCTGTCAGCTTGAATGTATAGGGATCGTCTATGTTGGCTTGATGCGGCAGGGAGGCTGTTTTGGTGTGGTGTTGATGATTCTATTCCTGTTGTAAATGGCCATCTCTTCTCATTTTATGGTTGATGAGCATAAAGATAGCTTACTTGATGTTGTAGTTCTTGATACAATATAATCTCACGATTATTATTATCATTATTATTTCGTTTCTAATCCCATATCATTTCCACATTCACGTTTTTTTGCAGAACTTTCAGATTTATCTGTAGTAAATGCAGTAGCAAAACTAAACAACACAGATGCCAGTAAAAACGGAGTTACCTTTAGGAAAAAAACATATTTTTGTACAATTCTCCTCTTTTTGGTTTTTTGGTTTCGTATCCAATATCAGGTTCAAAGGTACGAGCTTTGTCCTCAAAACTGTTAAAGTAATTTGAACGAAGTCCCAGAATTCGTATGGAAGACAGACAGGACGGCCCCTTCTTCATGTATTGTTGGAACGTTGGTTGGGCATATAATAATTGGAAGCATACTGTGTTTTCACTCGACGGTCGAAGAAAAGAGCCTCGTAACTTTGCTTAACAAGGACCAGGCAAAATGTGGTCATGCTTACTGTCACGGACTTGGTCTTTTACCAACGAACCGCGCGGTACTTAATTGTATCACTCGCAACTAAGTCAGCCTTCTCTCTCAAATGCTAAAAACAAAGCTAGCACGCGTTAGCAAAGATGTGATAAAACAAGAACAACGATGAGGAAACTTGGAGAATGCTTGTATTGAATAAGAAAGCTTTACAAAGCAAGAACACTCTAAATTCTCAATCTCTCTCTATGCCTCTAGGCATCCTACAAATGAAGTCCCTTGGCTATTTATAGCCTTACACCTCCTCAATGGATGGCTAGGATCTAATTGATCCAATGGCTCACAATAGCCTTCTAGAATTCTCTACAACTATCTACACATTCAAGAATACTCTACAAATATCT
>JANZXR010000008.1:1387580-1479545 GCA_027575705.1 Erythroxylum echinodendron | reverse complement strand
CTTGAATATGGTAGAATTGTGTGGAAGCTTCTAGTCATCTCTAGCATAACCTCTCCATTTTAGAGAGGGAATTGAGCAGTGCGTGACATTACGCAGGGGAGGTGAGAGAGGGAGACCGATCTCCTGCTCAGTTCACCAACTTAGGGTAGACCGTAGACAGGACAATGTGACTGAACCTATGGTGGTCCAAATATTTTTGCGAGGAAATTTTGAAATCATCTTTAATAAATTTCATCAGTTTACTTGGAAATAATCTGTTCTGAGACATGAACAGAATTAAGTTAGCTCATCTAGCCTCAAACTTAAAAACGAAAGGTAACGTTTATGCACACTGTATAACTTACTATAAATTTATAAACTTTTGCAAGAAATTTTACTTTTGACATTATCTTTATTTTTATTAAAAAATTAATTGCTTGCATACTATTATAACTGTGAATTTTTTTATAGTGGATGAAAGGGATATAATCTTTCAAAGTTCTCAAAAAGTGTGTATTGTAATAAATAAATCCGACAGAAGCAAAGTGAACTAGATTGGGTTGGATCTTATGTCTGAAGTTAGAACGCGGTTGAGGTGGTTGACAGGTCGGCAACTTCGAAAACCCGAGGACGTATTACTATTAGGCATAGCTGTGAAGCAACCACAACGAAGTAGACATTTCACTGGCTCAGTTCTCTGTTTCATCTCCGATCCCATCTGTTTTATCCTGACAGTTTTTCTTTAACTCCCGTTCTCTTGAAGGTAAGCTACTACCTCAAACAATGGCCGCTTTTTTTCATTTTATATTTACTCTTCTTTTCGTCTCTGCTACTGCAAGTACTCATGGTAAGCTTACATTCTACCCTTTAAAGCTCCAATCTTATCCTAGGATTGGCTTATAATGGTCAATGGGAAATGTACCTCGTTGCTGATTTAGATTGTTTAAGGGTTTTTTTGATTTCCTGGTCTGCTTTTCTGATCTGGAAATGAATTTGTCTTGGCTGGTGCTTATCTTTTCGACTGTACCTAACAATGTAGCTACTAGTTTCTCGGGATTATTGATAGAAATATTGTTTCTTTTTACTACTTTTGTTTCGTGTAACTAAAGTAATGAGGAAGTCAGATCTCTGCTGTATGCTCAAGTGGAAGTTCATCAAACTTTTTGAAGTTACGATTCTTTCTCAGATTTAGTTTTCTTGCTTATGGTCAAGAATGAGGAGGCATCCCATAGATTAGAGAAGGGTAGGTGATTCTGCAACCAAATTCTTAATCACCGTTTTACAAGTAAGAATTTGTAATAACTTGAGCGGATCACATGATGATTGAGCGGCTTTATCCAATTTTTGGTATCAGGGGAGAGGCAGACCGTACGAGAAATTAACCCTCTGAGCTCAGAAGTGTCATGAATGATTATCCAAACCCTACCCCGTATCTCCCCAAACACAAAATATCTTAGAAGAGATTGGTATTACTAAACAGGTTTTGCAGATCAATTAGTTTTATGCTCTTCCTCCTTTAAGACTAAAGAATTACATATCTAAGGTCATTGCATTAAGAGAAAACCCAAGCACAAGGAAGCATGAAGGGAGTGTTTTAAGTAGGAATTAGCTTGTAATGTGCCACGGGAATTCACCTTTCATCAGCTTCCCTCCTGGTGTTCTTTGCTTACACGTCTTAGTGGAACTATTACCGCAAAATTCAAGTCTTATAAAAATCTTTTTACATTATTTATGTGTCCAGAATCAGCTTTAATGTAAGATTTATACTCTGTTGCATGGTTATGATGTATGCTTGCTTTCGTTATGCATCAGCATAAGAATGTTAAGCAGTCTTGCTCGTGTGAAAATAAGGTTCAAGTTAGATCCAATTCCAGGCTGCAGATTTATTGTTCTTTACGCTTGGATCTAACGAGGTTTAATTTAATAGGTGTGGTGAGAGTAACCAACAACCCTGCTGATCAATTGGTGGCTGTGCTTAACAGTAACAGGACTTCACACAAGGGTACATCACTGTACAGCAACCCTGGTCTAGCCTGCATTGCTTTGCAATACATAAAAGCTTATCAAGGGAGTTGTGACGCTGTGGGAGGGCCTGATGCCAAGAAACCTGCTGAATCTGAATTTGCTGAATCTTTTGCACCTGACTGTGGTGTTGTCAGCTCAACCCTCTCACAGATTACCGGTCGTCTACTAGGCTGCCAATCTGAATATGTCCCAGCTTCTGAAGCATTCTCAAAGATCCTCTTAAAAGATGAGAAAGGCTTACAAATTCTTTACGATAAGAATCACACAGAAGTTGGAGCTGCAGTTAGCGGAACTGATGGGGGGTCTCCCTACTTTTGGTGTGTACTGTTCAGCAATGGTAAGCGTAATAGCAGTTTCGCCTTAGAGGGAGGTGAGGCCAAAATATCAAGACCTGGATGCTTTAGCGGTGCTAATGATGAGTGCAGTGGAGCTTGGCGTCAGCCTTTTAGTCTATGGCTGTCTATTGCCGCTGCTTTGATTGCAGCAGCCTTTGCCTTCTATTCATAGAACATTTTCACATCACAAAATGTTCCACTTCCCTCATGTTTCTGATACCCTTTTGATATTTGCATTGACCTTTGTAATTTGTTTGGTGTAATTCGATATTGGCATGTTTTTTCAGTTGGCTTCAGTATAGTAGTGCGTCAATTCATTCTCCGTAGTATCAAGTTATTAACCAAACTTTACAAAATTAGTTCCTCTATTATAAGATTATCACTTTCAAGGCAACAGGAACACCATAAGAAGTTCCAAAAACTAGAGTTAATTTAAACTAGTTTCAAAAACAAAAGTTAATTTAAACTAGTCCAAGAAAGTGATTTAAGGATAGCCAATCTTAGGATAAGATTATCGCTGTGCATACTAAGAAATCAATAGTAGAAGAAGCTAATCTTAAAGCCTACAGATGTTTTGGAAAATGAAGGAAACTGGTGGCTGTTAAACGTGATTCAAGCTAGAGATACTCGTGAAAGCCTTGCACTTTATCACCAAAGCAAGAATCACAAGGATTAAGAGAATACCACCAGAGGAGCCACCAACTCTGTGAATCCAATATGGATCAAACTTGGTAAAGCTCTGGTCTAGATACAGTGATAAAGCAATTGCCAAGATCAACATCACCAGCAGCAGTGGCAGCCATGAAGCAAGGTTGATAGGTTGATCATCCAATTCTGAATCATAGACGGGCCTCTGGTTGATATACAGAGGAGAAAACACAGCTAACAGGCCGATCAATATAGCCAGAAGCCTCTCAAAGGAACAACGCCTGCCGCTCCAGCATGCAGTTGCTGGTTCCATTCAAGAAACAGAAGTTGAGAGTATAATTAAACACTTTGTTCTTCTTATCATACCACTAAGCTAAAGCATTCCAAGTAGGGACGAATATCACCACAATAGTGTTCGGTTTTTTATGCCTTTTGGTGATTGATAATCTTCTTTTGTGGACTGTAAATACTGGTCGATAGTTTGAGTCTATACAATGGAATAATTTGGTAAAGCATATTACTGTGGAGTGGTTGCAGATGCTCAATATGACAAGGGTCTAAGTGGGGCAGAGTCTTTCTGCAAGAACATTAACCAATCAGCTTGATCATCAAAAGGGAATAAAGTGATTTGTTATGCAGATTAAATTAATTTGGAAATCCAAAGCGAGGATTGAAAGTTTTACATAAACAGCTATCCCATTGTACCCATGTTTTTGGGACAAATTTTCCAATAGCTGTAAAATCCATGTTCTGCAGAAGAAAATTGGGTAATCAACTTCTTCAAGAAGCTTTTATATATGTTAAAGGATGCAGACTAAGGTAATTGGCAAAAGGATAGAGCATTAACCATTAACTAAGAACTTTTATCGCCACCTGCAGAATCTGATGCTGCATGGTATTATCTTTTGGCATCTTTTCCTCTTGATCAAAATGTCCAGAAAACTCTCTTGAACACATTAGGTCCTATCTTTATATATAAGTATTTCTTCCTTATATATCTTTCTGAAGTGGATAACTCCACTCGGGATTTTCCGACAATTCTCATTAAGATCAAGTTCAGCGAGCTAAAGCCAACAATGGAAAGGTGCTTTTCTTAAAACAAAAGAACTGCTTAGTTTTTAGTCTTCACAATTCAAGCTACTAGAGATGGAATCACGTGAGCTTCAGAGTTCATGCTAACTACAAAAAGACGAACAATGAATATCAAAAAGATCAATATGGACAGGAATGTAACCATCTCACTTTCTGATCAAATAATACAGCCAATAACAATGTTATACGTTTGATGTATCTCCGTACTAAGACCGGAAAGGACTTCCCGGTATTGATAAACTACCAAATTACAGAATGCTGTCACCTAATCAGCATTCCTGAAGCTCTTTGAACTGTTTCTACAAATCCTTCTCATCCATTTCTTTTGAGTCGTTGTCAGACTATTGAACACTGAATGAGGTGCATGTCTCTCTACAGGAGCCCCTGCTATTGGAAGCTCAGCAGGAAGAGCAGCAGCAGTGCTAGTAAAGGCATTCAAAACTATGAACGCTAATATAGGAGAGAGATCCAACGTTCCTCCTAGTGGCGGGATGATTCCACGGAATATGTTTAAGTATGGATCACACACAGTGCTGAATCCAAGACATGAAGTCCACATGAAAAAACTTGGTAAGGATTTGAACAAAACCAATCTTGAAACTGAATCGAAGAACTTTTCATGACTCTACAATTACGATTGCAAGTATATGAAATATCCCTCATTACAAGTCTAGCTTTCACTAATATTTCAAGGTTCTCATCTCACATTCTTCTCCAATAATTGCAGATTTAAATCTATAAGAAACTTCAGAGGTTGAGTATGCACCTGAGAGGATTAACAATTGCAGGGGGAGAGTTGGGAAACCAGGTCAAGACAAGCCTTATAACCAACAGCGTGTTGTAAATGTTCAGAAAATTTAAGATGCCATTAGCCACCACAACCCCTGCCACAGAATCGCCCGGTAAGATAGCAGCAAAACTGTGGTTGGACAAAGCGTGTGAATTCCTGTGGCTGATACGGTGAATCTGAAGTGAAGTCCCGTTAAAAACTATAAGGTTAACTCTCTAACATGCTATGTCAAAACTACAAAGCTACCATTGTTGACTTTCTCAAAAAGAATCAAGCTTTGGGCAAATGAGACAGAAACTTACATGGGTAAGTTGTTCGCTGAAGTAGCAAGAGAAAGAAAGGATCTTTTTGAAGAAGGGATTTTCAGAAGCAATCAAGTGGAGGAATCTAAAGCATTTATCAGCAGTTGAAGTGATTGAACTGTGAAGCTCTCGTAGGATGGTAGTTGCAGAACCAAGATTTGGCTTCACGGGCCTAAAAGACAATGGGTTCTGAATTATGGAAGAAGAGACCAACACGAAGTTCGTCACAACGCTGGAGGATTCCAATTTCTGAGACAGTGACTTATTCAACGCCATCTTTGTTCCGTCCAAGGTGAGCAAAAGAGAGTGTCTCCTCTCTAAACTCTGAAGCTCAAACGAAGAAGATAACGTAGTCGTGCTTTGTTACGTGGCACATTATGATTCGCTAATGCATTTTATTTTAAAACTGTACAATTTAGAAAAGAGTATGTGTCGTATCGGGTCGGGCTTTAAAACGGTCCGAAAACTCACGACCGCATCGACCCCTTACTACCACATGTTTTAAATCCAAACGACATCGTAGATGACGTGGTAGGCCCATATTCATTTAATCGCCATCTAACTTCTTTACCTGTCTCCATCGTCTTCATTTCGCTACTGTTCTTCCTCCCTCGTTCTTTCTCTCTCTCTAAAATGTATTCTTCTCATTCTCCCACGTAACGTTGTCTTACGCTTTCCTCTCCACTGTTCAATGGCTTCTCTTGGTATACTCACAGCATCGCCTTATTTGAGGCTTCACTTCGATTACGCCGCGAGTAGCCGCCGCGTTGACCGCCTTGACTTCAATGCTCACAGAACGCAGCGGCGTCGTTCGATTCACCGATCTCGTCTCGCAATCTCTAACACACTAGAGACGGAGTTTCGAGCTCCAGCTTCGAGTCTTCCTCAGGACAAACCGGTTCTTCTTGATGTGAGCGGGATGATGTGCGGTGCGTGCGTCTCACGCGTCAAGTCTCTGCTTTCCTCCGATTCGCGAGTGGACTCAGTTGTCGTCAACATGTTGACAGAGACCGCTGCGATTAAGCTCAAGCCCGAGGCTGTCGAGAGCGAGAGCTCCGAGAGCGTTGCGGAGTCACTGGCTAGGAGAGTGAGCGATTGCGGATTCGAAGCGAAGAGGAGGGTTTCCGGGATGGGAGTTGCTGAAAATGTGAAAAAATGGAGGGAAATGGTGAAGAAGAAAGAGGAGTTGCTGGTGAAGAGTAGGAACCGGGTGGCTTTTGCGTGGACTTTGGTGGCGTTGTGCTGTGGGACACATGCTTCCCACTTCTTGCACTCTCTTGGCATTCATGTTGGTCATGGTATAACCAACCCCAGTTTAGTTAACCAGTTGCGTTCTGTAACTTTTGGTTCTTAAGTTGGTTGTATGTGATTTTCGTATAGGGTCGGTGTTGGAGGTTTTGCATAACTCATATTTGAAGGGTGGGTTGGCTTTGGGAGCTTTGCTGGGCCCAGGAAGAGGTTGGTCTTTTGTTTCAGATTTCTTAGTCTTGGATTGTATGTAATGAGCAGACCTTAAAACTATGCACTTCCTTTTCATTTTTGTTTATAAAAGAAATATCTAGTCTGTTGGACTAAAAATTGGGAATCTTTTGTAGAATTGCTTGTCGATGGTCTAAGGGCATTCATGAAGCGTTCTCCCAATATGAACTCTCTCGTGGGATTTGGTTCCACTGCAGCATTTCTCATCAGTGCGGTGAGGCCCTTGCCTATTGTCATTATCAGATTCAGATTTTATTCATGTTGTACCCTATCCCATTTTGGTTAATTTTTCCTTTTTATTTAAGAAAAGAAAATCTTCTCTCTTGTAGGTTGCCCTTCTTAACCCTGATCTGGAATGGGATGCATCGTTTTTTGATGAGCCGGTGAGTTGCTTACTTTCTTGTTTTGCATTCCTATTAGAAGTTATAAGCTTACTCGTAGGGTAACCTAAACATGGCTTATTTTCCAGATATCTGGAGATTTTGCAATTTTCTTTACCCACTTAACCTGTTAACAGGTGTAATTTTTAGCTATCGTAGTGTTTCAAACCAACAGATATAAGCCTTATTGATGGAGCTTTGTTTTTAGTTTGCAGGTGATGCTTCTTGGGTTTGTACTTTTAGGTCGTTCTCTTGAAGAAAAAGCAAGGGTCAAGGCATCTAGTGATATGAATGAACTTCTTGTAAGTTGAAATCTGTTTTGCAGCTGCGATTCCCTCTTTCATACATGTAATGCTTACCTGCTACAAATTTGAGTGGTTTCAGTTCAAATATTTGGTTGCAGTGGTTTATGCTGGATTTTCTTTTAATATCTGTATTATCACTAATTAAAACAAACTTATCTGATATCTTTGAGCTGCGTGTTTTGCAGTCCCTCATATCCACTCAGTCGCGACTTGTAATTACTTCATCAGATGGCAATCCTCCCTCTGATACTGTTCTTTGCAATGACGCAATCTGTGTTGAGGTTCCCACTGATGGCATTCGTGTAGGAGACACAGTTTTGGTTCTGCCTGGAGAAGTCATTCCTGTGGATGTAAGCATTTTATATTCTTCAAAGAGTTGTATTCTCTCATTCCTTCTTTTCTCCATGTGTTTATCCTTATATTCATATTCCATTACATTTTGTAGAGAATCTTGTAAACGTTGGATAAAGTTGATCTTTGTATTGTTTCATCCCAAAATAATCAGTGTTAATTTATTTTTTCTGTCAATAAATAAATTCAATTCTTCCTGTCCTTCAGTCACAAACTTGACATCTTTGAAATTTGAACCTTCTACATTATTTAGAATTCATCAGTGCTTGCTATGATTTGTGATGTGAGATGCTTATTCATCAGCTCTTACTTAGTGTGAATTTAGTACTGTCCATATTGAATGTCAGCTGGAATTCTACTGATCTTCAACAGGGGAGAGTTGTTGCTGGAAGAAGTGTTGTCGATGAATCCATGCTCACTGGTGAATCATTGCCTGTATTTAAGGAAGCGGGCCTGGGAATCTCTGCTGGAACAATAAATTGGGTATGATGGATTTCAGAATTAGAAAAAAGTATTCAGTATGCTATTTCCAAATTGTGGCTCGTTCGAATTGTATCCGAATCTTTTGTATGCCTCACCCAAAAGTTTAAGCTTTGGATCAAATGGTTTCTTAAAACTGCTAATATTTGACTTTTTCAGAATGCTTTCCATTTTTCTCTAGTATAAATTTTGAACTGGTAGTACAACATCTTACCTCTTGATACTATTAACATGAATAAAATTTTACTTGAAATAAATTTAAATTCTTTCTTGATTTATCTCTGTATTTTCTGGTCTGTATATATATATATATATAAATATATATATATATATTTTTGGTTGCTTGATTTAAGGAGAGGCAATTGCTAATTTATTTCAGGATGGTCCTTTAAGGATTGAGGTCTCTTCTACTGGCTCAAACTCCACAATATCCAGAATTGTGCGCATGGTCAGTATGTTTCTTTGGTTCTTTCCTCTCCTACACTTTATTTTTCTCCTTTATTGCTTCTGTCATAGCTGAGCATCAGACGAATCGAAGGTAGAGAATAGACAAGTTCGTTCTGCTTTTTCCTCATTTCAGACCTTGTAAAGATTGAAGCTTTACAAACTTAAATTTCTATGTTTTTACAAAATCTGTGAGTGCTCATCCTGTCCATCTTAAGTTTGACGCCTTCAAGTGAAATCAGTCATTGGAGCAGCCTTTTCACATTTTAAAGCTTTTATGTGAAATTTCAAGGTTGAGGATGCTCAAAGCCGTGAAGCACCCATACAAAGGCTTGCAGATTCCATAGCCGGGCCATTTGTATACAGTGTGATGACCATATCAGCCACAACTTTTGCTTTTTGGTATGCCTTATTACTTTACCTTTTGTCTTTTCCTAGTGTCAAATTGGAGGCAATCTAGTCTACGGCTTTCCTTTCTACTCATCTGTCAAACCCCCTGCACTATTCATCTTATTGGTTTAGTTACATGAATCATTGTATTTATTATACTGTACTTCAAGTTTATTATCTAGATTTGGGTTTTAATGTGATTTTGACATGTCACTGATTAAAGCAATCATCGGATTTTCCCACATCAATGGTTTGTGATTTTCATCATTGTTGGTTCATATCTTTCATAATCTTGCTGTTGATGTGTTGCACATTCTCATTCAGGTACTATATTGGCTCACATGTTTTTCCCGATGTCTTGCTCAATGAAATTGCCGGACCAGATGGTGACCCATTACTGTTGAGCTTGAAACTTGCTGTGGATGTCTTGGTCAGTGATTATGGTCTTGTGCATCGAAGTCTTGTAATCGTTCATGTTGTCGTTAATCCTTTAGGGTGAATAATTTAATGTGCTGAGATTAATACCCACTTCTATCTTTGTGACGTTGAATTTCTTGTTCCAGGTAGTTTCCTGCCCATGTGCACTTGGCCTGGCTACACCCACTGCAATCCTAGTTGGAACTTCCGTTGGTACAGTGTCTTTAACTCATCGGTTATTTACATAAACTTCATTGCTAAAGTCATTTGCTGATCAGCTACCACTTAAATTTTTTGTGCTATCTGAGGGGAAAAAAAAAGGTCATGGCCAGAAGGATTATAAGGACTTTTGTTGAGTAGGAAACTATTGTTGTTAGGCATAGTCTTTATTTTTCCTGTGCAAGGTAGGATCAATCAGTTTAATAACGGACATTTTCTTATATTTCTATTATTTCTTAATAGTCAAAAATTGCATATGGCTATAAATGATCTCTTTGGGTGTTTAATGTTCATTTTGTTTGGTAATACCAGGAGCTAAGCAAGGGCTTCTCATAAGAGGAGGAGATATGTTGGAACGTTTGGCCAGTATTGATCACATTGCTCTAGACAAGGTGAGTTTGCCTTTTCAGTTTTCCCGTGTGGGAATGTAATCTTTTTTCTAACCTAAGAGATATTTAGTAGTACTACTAGTACAACTAAAAACTTGTTTCCTGTTTCTCCCCATTTTGAACTTTCAGACAGGCACCCTCACTGAAGGGAAACCTGCTGTTTCTACTGTGGCTTCAGTCACATATGAGGAATCAGAAATTCTTCAAATTGCTGCTGCAGTTGAGAAAACAGCATTGCATCCAATTGCAAAGGCCATTGTAAATAAGGCAGAATCACTGAACCTGACAATCCCGACAACAAGAGGGCAATTGACAGAACCAGGTTTTGGAACCATGGCAGAAGTAGATGGATGCTTGGTTGCAGTTGGTAAATTCGAGTGGGTTCATGATAGATTCCTGAGAATTACAAGCCAGTCAGATATACAGAAGCTTGCAGCTGTCTTGACTTACCAAGGGTCACAAGAGATATTTTCATCCAACCATTCAAAGACGGTTGTCTATGTTGGACGTGAAGGAGAAGGGATCATTGGGGCCATAGCAATAACTGATAGTTTGCGCCATGATGCCAAATCTACCGTGAGTAGGTAAGTTTCTGTACCAGTAGTTTTTAAGTACTAGTTGATGTTTGTTACCTAAGAATGCTGGTTTAAAGAAGTTTTGTTGTCTGGAAATGGATGTACTTCTGACGTGAAAATTTGTTCTACTTGAGCCTCTTTTTAATATATTACTTATAATGGTTAGACATTGAGCTTTTTCTTTTTCTCGTCCTCTTTATATTTAGTTTGTCAGAAAGCAGGAAAAGCTGTAGGAGAATGTCTTTGATGTCCTCTGCTAATGAGTCACAAGATCCATTGGTTTCTCTAATGAATTGATTTTCACTGTTATTCAACAACGTTTCCTATCTATTTATCCTCTACTTTATATCCTTTTTGCTACAGGCTGCAGCAGAAAGGTATAAATACAGTCCTCTTATCAGGGGACAGGGAAGAGGCAGTTGCAACTGTAGCAAATAGTGTTGGTATAGAGGCAGAGTTTGTTAATGCATCATTGACTCCTCAGCAGAAATCTGGGATTATATCATCTCTTCAAGCAGCAGGACATCTTGTTGCTATGGTAACCATTTTTCACATTTCGCATTCCTCTGGGGTTTGGTATCAACCGTGACAGCCACATGGCCAATGTAATCTGTAGCTTATAAGAAACCTTACACTTCAGTCAGATTCTACATGCAATGAAATTTAACATGTTGACATAGAACTTGAATGAAAAATGTAGGTGATTAAGATGAAACTTCCTGCTTATTTTAGATCAAATGGCCAATAGGTCTGAAATAGGAGTCCATCTTGGGTGTGAAACTCAAGATACCAATTCTGTTGGGTGATTAAGCTGTTCAGAATGTATTGACTCATTTTGAACAGAAGCTAAGTGGAGTGGTAAGCTTCATGTAGGTTGGTGATGGGATAAATGATGCCCCTTCATTGGCACTTGCGGATGTTGGGATTGCTTTACAGAATGAAGCACAAGAAAATGCTGCATCCGATGTAGCAGCTATTATTCTTCTTGGCAACCGACTTTCACAAGTATGATTTCTTTGCATTCAAATTTGTTACTCCTTGGGAAGTGTGTTGCATTAATTACCACAAAAATGTGCTAACACTAAGCTTTGTAATCTACCTTTTTGTAGCAAAATCCTTGGAATAAAAAACAACCTATTTCTTCCCGCTCTTCACACAATGAAGAGAACTTTTCAAGTAGTTGTTAATGCTGCTGTTTATAAGAAGATGATCATTTACATGGCATGTTAATGTTGTATAGGTGATTCTTCCTGGTATCTACAATTCTCAAGATGAATTTTTCTAACTCTTATCTCATTTCTTCATAGGAATTTGGTTGGCAGATAGAGATATTAGGAAGAACTAATGAGATTGTGATATTTTGATGATAGGTTGTAGATGCTCTGGATCTAGCTCGGGCAACAATGTCCAAAGTATATCAAAATCTATCATGGGCAGTGGCGTATAATGTTGTAGCTATTCCTATTGCAGCTGGAGTACTACTTCCCCAGTATGAATTTGCCATGACTCCTTCGCTTTCAGGTGACCGAATGAAAGTTCTTTCCTTTGCATGGACAAATAACGCTTGCCCACACTCACCATTCATCCCTCAGCCAGCAACATATATGTATTAATGCAGGGGAAGGGGAATGACTAATTCATTTGCTTTTTACTTGTTTTGACAGGCGGATTGATGGCATTAAGCTCAATTTTTGTTGTCAGCAACTCATTGCTTCTCCAGCTTCACGGATCTGAGAGAAGAAACAAATAGAGCTTTCAGCTTGGTTGACAAAAGCCAGGAGTTATTTGAACCCCAAGAAAACAAACAGATAATAATGAAACACTCTCTGCACTCTGTATTGTACTTCCATTGTTCTATCTGGCAGAAAAAAAGACACAAAACTTTAATACATGTGTTTAGAATGTTGCAAGTTTTAGGAAAGTGTTATGTCTCTTCTTATTTTGCACAGGCACAGCTCATGTCATGTTCCTATTCCATGTTTTTTCTCGTGATTGAATTTGATTGCTTGCGGCAAGAAAAAGAACATTGCTGTCATTATGTAATAATACATTTTATCATGCATGTGTGCTTGTAATTGTATCTTATTTAGAACTCAAAACTTACAGCTTATAGTGGCATGTTAGTTGCATTTATATTCTTGTACATGGAGGTTGCATGGAGCTCGTGCAAATTAGGGATACAATTTTTGACCCTAAGTTTAAATTTAGTTGTTTTTAATGGGTCGGTTTGTGAGTCAGGTTCAAGTTCAAGCAAAATAATATCGTTTTATTTAGAAGAGTTGAGTTAACTTAGGCAAATTTGGGTTTTTACAATTCAGATTTTAATCTAATTAAAAAGTAATTTATTCTATATTTTTAATTTTAAAAAATTATTTAAAAAATCCATAGATAAATTTATTACCATCCTAGTGCAAATTTCAGAATACATGCAAAAGTTTTTTATATATAATCGACTAGATCATTTAATAAAATTTTACATATTTTAATTGAAATTAATGTTTAAATTAAAAAGTTTAAATTATTGAATAAGACTTCATATGCACACATTCTTTCATCGGAATTTCATCTATATATTTACATAAAGTTTATAATAAAATATAATAAAAATATCATAATCGCGATCTGATCCTGACTTTGGGTACACATTCCAAACTCTTTCTTACATTGTTTTAGACTTTTGGACTCTGATGAGATATTTATTCTTCAGTTCATTCCCCAAAAAAGAAAATAAGTAAATAAAGGAATTCATTTGATAAGGCATTTAAGTTGGGCTACTGAATGGGCCCATTTAGCCTTAAATAAACATATTAAATGGGCACGTGACAGGGCAAGGAATTGTTGTTGAGAAAGAAACGCTTATAATGTGATTACTGGGCCCACTTATCCCCTCTCATCAATTATACACCAGAAATAATAATGATGATAATATCAAACAACAATTATGATTAAGGAAAATAAAAAAATAGCACTTTGGGCCCTACAAATCTAATGGAAAACTCAATATAGTCCCTAACAACGCTCCAACAGTCACTCCAATGGCTGGTTTGAGTCTGTCACAGCACATGACAGCTTGGAGTATTTAGTAAAGATTCCTCGTTGCCCAAACCGGCTGGGGAAAAAGTCTAGTTTCGGAATTGCAGAAATTAAAAAAAATCACAACTTTTGCCCTCTGGACAAATATTTACACTCCTCCATTGCTGAGGATGTCAAAGCCCATTGATTAGAGAAAAAAAAAGACGGGTATATTATGGGATCATGCGAGAAAACCCAGACAAGACCTGCCCACCACGTGGCAAGCTATGAGTGCTGGGGCAGAGGAAAAGACATGTTGGGTTAAGAGGAGCAGACCCTAATCTAGGAGACAAAAGACACTAAACTACATTGTATTATATATAATAACGAAAACCAAAGTCAATAAGGCTTAATAAAATAAACTGATTCACAATGTTGCTGTTTATAGTTATAGTCATCTCAATACAATAATGTTCTGAAAGGGAAAGCAAGGACTGTCCCCTCTCTCTCCTTCTTCTCTGTCCCTACGTGTCTCTCTTCCTTTGCATTAACTTGGTGAGAAGGACAGTAACGGCGTTAATGGGCCGTCTTAAAGGACATGGGACCTGACATGCATAATCAGAGAGAAGGGTTGGTGTCAGAGTGAAGAAGAGGAGATTGAAAGGACGAGGCAAATGACCTTCCCGAGGTAAATTACACAAATGTTATTATATAAAGATAAAAGAGAAAGGAGCTAAGTGGGGTCCAAAGCTATGAGATTTTGTGAGAGAGTGGAGCAATTTAGTTCCAACTTTTCTCTTGGGTTTTAAAGAGGGACTAATCCCATTACTCTCATCCCTGAGTCTGGAGTCTGGACCCCATTGCTGCTCAGTTTCTGCTGTTCTATCCTTTCTTTCTTTTCCCCCCCCCCCCTGTCAGTCTCTATCTATCTCCCCTGTTTTACTACTATTTATGCCACTCTCTGAGTAACATAGTAAAAATGTCTCCTTTATCTTATAAATGATCATATACAAAGTTATCGGAACATGGTTTTCACTAATATATGTACTTCTTTATGCTTTAGTGTAGCAAATTTGGAGATATGGAGGTCTTAGTACGGAGATAATTTTGGACAGTTAGATAACGAAATGATCCGAACAGATTTAAACAACCGCCAAATTCGAGTAGTAAAGACAATGGACATTGGGAGAGGCCTGTGATGCAAAAGTCCAAAGATGAATTAATTGAGCTTTCCTACCTAGAGAATGAATAGAAATTTATTTATGCATGGATGTGGAAGTATTTGTACCAAAGAGTTTTGAAATGGAGCTCTACACAGAGACCCCATGAGAAAGGTTGCTACTTGTGGTGAGCTTTTTTTTGCAAGCATTGTAGTACCCATCAGTAACCCTTTGTCAGAATAACCAAGAGAGATACAGACAGAGAGATAGAGAAAGAAAGTTGCAGGTTTTGTTGCAGAGCTCTGCAGAGAGAAGAAAGAGTGTTTTTTTTCTTTTAACTTTTGTATATATGCTTATGAGGCAAAGACTCTATCTTTCTTTCTCTAGCTGTTCCCCTTTCTATTCCTACATTTACCTTTGTCTCTCACACAGCTATTAGCTGTAGCTTTTTGGTACTGACCGATACTCGATGAGTGCAGTACTGTTTCTGGAGAAGCGATGTGATAGAACAAGTAGAAAAAACTCAAAAGCTTTTTAGCCTCTTACCCGCTCCAGCGCGCAAGTTCATGTTGGTTATTCTCTAATATCCATGCCTTTGTCGAGGAGAACGAGAAGCTCTAGATTTTACTCGATATTCGCAAGTTCCCTGAGCATTTAAATAGGTGTTCCCTTACTTCCGTCTTCTCGTCTTCTACACTAAAGTTCCAGGATTGCGAGTGGAAGTGGCCGTACAGAAGTTGGGGGCCTTAGAGTAGTTTAGTGGAAATTTTGGGTGTATCTTGAGAAGGGCTATGATGGCATTTCGCGTGGAATGGGTTTTACTGGTTCTTATTCTCTGCTTGGGTTTTGGTTACGTTGAGTCTGATGACGGTGAGTTATTGATATGTTGGCTGCCAAAAAATGCAGATGGAAATGATAGTGAAAGCAATTAAATGAAAACTCACATTTTTGCTGTTATGAATCTTGTTGAAACTAAAAATGTTCAGCTTGTTTTGAATTATTTTAGACTGGAATTAATATTTAAGGCTCCTTACTTTCGTTCATTTCTTGGCTTTATGTCCCATTTTGCTTCTTAACGTGTTGCTTCCTGGGACTTCATCAGATCCTTATTGAGTTTAGTTTAGTCTTTTTTTTCTTGTTGCACTGGTACTATATTCAAGTTCTAAAAGTTTACTTCTTCCAGATTCTGATTTCGATTTATAAGTTTCAATCAATGGTAAAGTTTTAAAATTTTCTCATGAGAGCTTAACATTTCAGAATCTGAATCGCTTTCGTGTCTGTAAGAAAGTTTCTTTTGGTTTTTATTTTCTGATTGAGATCGATATTAACTACTAGTATGGTACAGATGGTGAAGGAGCAACGTTGATGGCAGTAAAGAAATCTTTTAGAGATGTGGACAATGTTCTATATGACTGGACGGACTCCCCTTCTTCAGATTACTGTATTTGGAGAGGGATCACCTGTGACAATGTCACATTCAATGTCATTGCACTGTTAGTTTACCTATTTACTGTTTTCCTTTGTAGTTTTAAGTGCTTCAAATCTCACGTTATGTTATCAATAAAATCTACTGACTTTCGTCTGTTGTACTCTAACTGCAGTAACCTTTCTGGTCTGAATCTTGGTGGTGAGATTTCACCTGCAATAGGAAATCTCAAAGCTGTTGTTTCCATGTAGTGTTCTCTTCTGCTTTTTTTTCTGTAGCTAAACGAGAGTGTTCCTCTCTTGTGCTTTCATATCAAATCTGGTTTAGTCACTTCGATCAAGCATTTGTTGTTGATCTTGTATCAGTGACCTTGGGGGTAATCATCTTTCTGGGCAGATTCCTGATGAGATAGGCGACTGCTCTGCTTTAGAAAGATTGTATGTTCCATTAGTTAAGCGAGATCAATAATGTTCAGTAGGTCTCTGATCATATGCTGTAATGATATCTGCTTTCTCTTGTTCCTGTTAGGGACTTGTCATTCAATGAGATATATGGGGACATACCATTTTCAATTTCAAAGTTGAAGCAGCTAGAGATTCTGTGAGTACTTATTCTGTCATTCCTCGGTTATAAATTACTCCCACTGCCTTTTTTTCAATGTCTGAAAGAAAGTTTCAACTGCAATTCTTGGAATTCAGAATTTTGAAGAACAATTTATTGACCGGGCCAGTGTCATCTACCCTGTCCCAGATTCCAAACTTGAAGATTTTGTAAGACATTGCCCTTTAAAATTTCATTCTTCAACGTGATTGTTTCAAGTCAACATATTTATGTTCGAACTGCTGGTTTCAGAGACCTTGCACAGAACCAACTCCATGGTGAAATACCTAGACTTCTATACTGGAACGAAGTTTTACAGTACCTGTGAGTATGCTGTAATGCTTTCCACTTATCCCTTCTGAATGTTCTTGGAATGTTTCTACTATCCTTTTTTGGATTACACTTTATATTGTCTTCTTAATGGTTATCTTTTTCTCGATCTTAGTGGGCTGAGAGGAAACAATCTGGTTGGTACACTCTCTGCTGACATGTGCCAGTTAACTGGGTTGTGGTACTTGTAAGTTTTATTTGAAAGATTTAAATTGGTCTTCAAAGATCGTAGAATTGAGATGATTCACCTAAATTGCAGCATGTTTTTCTAAGTTTGATCATTCTACCAATGTAGTGATGTTCGAAACAATAGTTTGACTGGAAGTATTCCTCAGGATATCGGCAATTGTACTTCCTTCCAGGTCCTGTATGTACCCTATCCTTACTAGTGGTACTAAATCTCCTTGCAATGACTGATTTTCTGGAAGTTTTATCCTCATTTATTTCTTTGATATTGATAGGGATCTTTCCTACAACCAGCTAACAGGAGAGATTCCATTCAATATTGGATTCTTACAAGTAGCTACACTGTAAGTGACCTTTGTTTTCCCAATTTTGATGATGACAACTTGCTTAAGAAGTACTCCTACTCATACAAGGATCATGGATTACCAGATCCTTGCAAAGTAATCAACTATCAGGAAAGATACCATCTGTCATCGGTCTGATGCAGGCACTTGCTGTACTGTAAGTGTTGTTAATTGATTTTATCTTTCAGCTTAGGACCTGAGGAATAACAGTCTTCTAACGCTGCTTTATATTGTTTTGACTCCTATTAAAACAAAGGGACTTGAGTTGCAACATGTTAAGTGGGCCCATCCCACCAATCTTGGGAAATTTATCATACACAGAAAAATTGTAAGTCCTTTCTTCTTGATCTTTATATAGTCCCTGGGTTTTAATTCTCCAACATTTCAGATGAATTTTGGTGAAAATGGGTAATCATTGTATGAAATTTCCGATTAATAATCTCATATTTTGCAGTCATGTGAGCTCTCATCTCATTGTAATTTATTATTTAAAGACATGCATTCTTGTTAGTGTCAAATTGCTGTGGTTTATTTCTGTAAATTGATCCGTTTTTCTTTATGTGACAGATATTTACATGGTAACAAGCTCACCGGATCCATTCCCCCAGAGCTTGGCAATATGACAAAACTTCATTACTTGTATGTGCGCCATCCCTGGCCCTATATTTTATGTGGACTCACTTTATTAAATTGTTCCATACCAATATTATGAAATCATGAATTCAGATGTTAACTTGGTATATCTCTTCTCTTTATATGTTTGCTGTGGTGGCTGGAACTAGAATGCCATATGTTGTACATTCTGAATGTTCTCTACTCTGCATTCTTTCAGGGAATTGAATGATAATCAACTCTCAGGACAAATACCACCAGAGCTTGGGAAGCTAACTGACTTGTTTGATCTGTAGGTTTTCAAATTTTACGATGTTCTTGGCATTGTCTTTAGAATAAATTTTAGAATAGAATTTTTTGTTGTACGGCAGGAATCTTGCCAACAATCACCTTGATGGGCCTATACCTGATAATCTGAGCTCCTGTACGAATCTTAATAGCCTGTAAGTATAAAACCTTGCTAACATAAAGTTTGATATAAAGTTTTTGACAAGTCAATAGCTAACCATTTTCTTTGATCACAGCAATGTGCATGGAAACAGGTTGAACGGGACAATTCCACAGGCGTTTGAAAAGCTGGAGAGGATGACATATTTGTAAGTTTGGCCCTGATGCATATCTAAGCTGTGGTACTAGTTCATTTTTTGTTGACCAAAAGAACTGTATTTCTAGTTGATTTTCCATTTTGCTGGCTCTTCTAGAAATCTCTCAGCCAACAGCATTAGAGGTCCAATACCAATTGAGCTTTCTCGAATTGGCAACTTGGATACCTTGTAAGTGTTATCTTTTTTCAATTTATGTCCATCTATTGTCCTTCCTCGAAGTGTTTGTCTGAAACCTTGCCTATCCTCTGTTCAGGGACATCTCTTATAACAAAATCAGTGGATCAATTCCTTCTTCCCTTGGTGACTTGGAACATCTCCTAAAGCTGTGAGTTATGTTGACAAGTTCTCCCATTATCTTAAAGCTTTGCTTTTTTCTGACTTCTAATTGCTCTATGTGTAGGAATTTAAGCAGGAACCAAATTGATGGAATTATCCCATCAGAGTTTGGTAATCTCAGAAGTGTTATGGAGATGTAATATCTTTATATAAGTTTGAAATAAGCAATGCGTTTAAACGTTGCGTTCTCCTTTTTAACTTGGCGTTTGATGCTTTTATGCTCAGTGACCTATCAAATAATGACCTGTTAGGATTGATTCCTCAGGAACTCTGCCAGTTACAGAACTTGTTTACTCTGTAAGTTCTAGTTGGCATTTGCTTTCAGCTGTGATATACTACTGTCATTCCTCAAATATGCAAGTTACATACTGGGCATTGCATACTCTTCTTCTACTTCCATAATGTATGAGCTCTATTTTGTGGTGACTATAATCATCTATTTTACATGCACCAAACTTAGGCCATGACTACAGTCATATTAATCTTTCCATGCACATCAATTGTAGGAGATTGGAGAACAATAATATATCAGGTGACGTAATGCCTTTAATCAACTGCCTAAGTCTTACTATCTTGTAAGTTGTTATTATGTATTATCATCTCATCGGTTTTTGATATTTTACTCTGGAGATGGTATCTTCAGTAGCTGACCCAAGCAACACCTACAGGAATGTGTCTTACAATAATCTAGCTGGTGTCATTCCCACAAGCAATAACTTCTCTAGGTTTTCACCAGACAGGTTAGCTGATTTGATGACTGGCCTCCATACAATATGAACTGGCTACTTTTTCACTATCTGATACTCCAATTTATTCCATTCGCAGTTTTGTTGGAAATCCCAGTCTTTGTGGATATTGGCTTAATTCACCTTGCCATGATTCTCGTCCTACTGAGAGAGGTAATCACTAATTTACCGTTGTACTTTCAATCACATCTGAGGAGCAACAAGTTGTCAACTTGATCTTGTATGATTTGGAGTGATACTTGTTAAATTGTTTTGCGATTTTTAATTTCACTGCAGTAACCATTTCTAAAGCAGCAATACTTGGGATTGCTCTTGGTGCTCTTGTGCTTCTTCTCATGATCTTAGTTGCTGCATGCCGGCCACATAATCCGCCACCATTTCCTGATGGGTCACCTGACAAACCAGGTGCGTCTGCTGCATGTATATGAATACCAAAATAACTAATGGCATATAGCTATGTTTAGACTCATCAGAAATCAATACGATACATTAGCGACAACGAAGGATTTTCCTCATTTCAAATATGACCATACTGTTAATTTGAAGTTCCTAAAGTTTTATATTTTTTGGATTAACAGTTAGTTATTCGACCCCAAAGATGGTGATCCTTGACATGAACATGGCACTACATGTGTATGAGGATATCATGAGGATGACCGAAAATTTGAGTGAGAAGTATATAATTGGTTATGGTGCGTCGAGCACCGTTTATAAATGTGTCCTTAAAAATTGCAGACCAGTGGCTATTAAGAGGCTCTACTCTCACTATCCTCAGTGCTCGAAGGAATTTGAGACTGAGTTGAAGACAGTTGGAAGCATCAAGCACAGGAATCTGGTTAGCCTGCAGGGATACTCTTTATCGCCATTAGGAAACCTTCTGTTTTATGATTATATGGAAAATGGCAGTCTCTGGGATCTCCTCCATGGTAAGATTTAGAGCATCTATTTGTGGCTGTATCTAGTATTTGATACTTTTTTTTTGAATCATTTTCTATAACTGTTTCTGTGAAGATTAGTTTTATTATCATGAGACCTGATTTTGCATGAAGCAATTGCTTGTGAACTATTGTTATAGTGCTGTCTTTTTCATATGAATACTTTGTAATTGAATTACCGTACCAATGTGTTTCAGGACCTACAAGGAAGAAAAAGCTTGACTGGGATACTCGTCTTCAAATAGCTCTTGGAGCTGCTCAAGGGCTGGCATATTTACATCATGATTGTAGTCCCCGTATCATTCACAGGGATGTCAAGTCGTCAAACATCCTACTCGACAAGGATTATGAGGCCCATCTCACAGATTTTGGCATTGCCAAAAGCTTGTGCATCTCAAAATCACACACTTCTACTTATATTATGGGGACGATCGGTTATATAGACCCTGAGTATGCGCGAACCTCTCGCCTAACAGAGAAGTCCGATGTCTACAGTTATGGGATTGTTCTACTTGAACTGCTGACTGGAAGAAAGCCTGTTGATAATGAATGCAATCTTCACCACATGGTATATACCAAGTTGATAAGATGATAGGATAGTATATTTATATCGGTCTAGAGAATACTAAGTGCAGTTAGCATGCATTCTGTATGCAGATTTTATCGAAGACGGCAAACAATACTGTCATGGAAACTGTCGATCCTGAGATCACTGCCAAATGCAAGGATCTTGGTGCTGTAAAAAAGGTTTTCCAGCTTGCTCTTCTATGCACCAAGAGACAGCCACCCGATCGCCCAAACATGCACGAAGTGACTCGGGTCCTGGAAAGCCTTGTGCCATGCGCCAACCTGCCAAAACAATGCAACCAGAATCCTCCTCCTGCCCCTCTCCCGCTCCCATCAGCCAAAGTTCCATCTTACATGGACGAGTATGCAAATCTCAAGACTCCACATTTGGTTAACTGTCCATCAATGAGCACCTCAGATGCGCAACTCTTCCTAAAGTTTGGTGAGGTAATATCTCAAACTGGCGAGTGATAAGCAACATCAACAATCACCCGAGTATATCATAGTATGGTAAATTATGTAGAAACTTTGGTGATTAGTGATCTAAGTGGCAGTTATTCAACTTTTTGGTTGTTGGGGGGTGGTTTGATCAGTTAGTGGAAGTTGTTATAAAAACGTTGGTATCAATGATTGTGGTTCTGAGAAAAGGAAAGGTTGGGACTACTTCAATAATAGAATTTAGAAGAGTAATGCTTATCATGATGCTCGCACTCTCTGCATGAACCGTTCACCGTAAATTTTTGATGGGTCTTTGTACGAAGTATAAGCATCGTCTGGTAGTTTAGCTTGGTGGGGTTACGAGGCTGACTCTTTTTGGTCAGGCAGAGCTGTTCTGGCCTGGAGACGGTGGTTGAAGCAGTGCATTATTTGTTTTGCCCAGCAATAATGCTCTGCAGTGACTTAGCTGGTGTGACGTACATACCGTCACATTTCTTCTTCAGAATTCAGACCAGATGTTGACACTTCACCGGCAGACTCAACTACCTCGTCAACTTGTCCACTTGCTATTGTATGATTTCTGCCAATGAAATGGACCATTAATTGTCATAAAATTTTACGGGAAGGTGATGTAGATATTCCCAAGGATTTAAACTGCTTCCCAAGTTTTGAATGCTTCCAACTGTTTCAAGCTTATAATCAGAGAAACGAATTACTACCCAAGTTTTAGTGTGGAAAACCGAAATATCCAGTAATAAAACCTGTTTGCTAAGGAAATTCTCTAAGATTCCAACATTTGACTGGTAGCATCATGGACCCAAGTTAGGTTAGGTGATGGTCCTGACCCGAGTTACTGCAGTACCACCTTTTACGAAAAAAGGGTGCAATATACGACGAACCTTTTATTGTACAAGCAAGCTGTTCAAAAAGCTGCAGAAAGTCCTGACACAGTATTGTGAGAACAGAAATTTACTATTGAAGCATCTTACTTGAATGTAAGAATCAACTTCAAACTGATGGGGCCTGTGAGGCAAACGTCGGTGTAAAAGAAATTTGGGTCCGGATCGAACTGTAGGGATAGAGTAGTGTTCGAGTCAAAGCTTAGTTTCAATTCGATTAATAGCCTAAAGTGTAGAAGGTTTAGATATTTTACATAATTTAAGAAAATTTCAAAAAATTTTATAGATTTTTTAATATTTTAATTAAAAATAAAAAAGAGATAAATATAATATAAATATCATACATAAATTAATTAAATATTATTAATATAATAATCCGATTTAACTCTTAATTTTGTTCAAAATTAATTAATTTTAATTTCTATTAATAATTTATGATAATCATATTTAATTATTAATTTAATTATTTCAATTCGATTTTAATAATTAATTCGATTCGATATATAAATAATATTATATTAGTCATAAACTTCAAAAGCCTTTCTCATATATTTTAAATTTATTTATTTTTGAATTTTTTTATTCAAAGTAGAAAAAAATAAAAGATATGTTATTTTCAATTCATTAATTCTATTTTTTAAAAAACTAGACTCTTACAAATAAATTTATAGTTTTTTCTTATACTTCAAATTAACAAACTGAGGTCAAGTTCAAACTTTTAACATTCAAAGATTATATAAAAATAAAACACAATGTTATTCATTTAACCACTAAATCTGCCATTTAGGCTCATTAATTCTAAACAAACTTTGTTTAATAGAACATTAGGCAAATTGTTTCTAAATCATGAAATATCCAGCTTGGAAACAAAACTCTGGAAGATGTATTCCTGCTGCTGCTGCTGCCTGCAGCCAACAACTTCATCATGTCAGCTCATTCAGTACACAAACAATTCTAATTTTTCATGCCGGAAGAAATACAAAACAAAATGGTTGAATATGAAAAAGAAGGAAAAAAGAAAACCTGAGAAGCTTCAATTTGGTTTTGTTGCTCCGCCAGTTGAATCTGAAAAAGAATCGATGTCAACGTTATTAATTACGTAAACAATCATGCATGGAAGAAAGAGGAAGAAGATCAAGAAGTTGAATATGGAAGGCGAACCTTTTTAGTTTTCAATCTATCAAGAGCTGTTTGAATGTGATCCTCCATGATTCTGAGTTGAGCTGGTTCGCTGACGTTTTGTGGGTTTGTCCATTCCCTGACAAGGTAGTGATGTGATTATTATCTTATCCAAAAGAACTGAGAAAACTAAAAAAGAAGAACAATTTTGAGTCACCTCAGGATTCTTTTCCTTTCCTTAAGTCTGTTCTTGAGCTCTTTCAATTGTTTTTGATGCATCTGAACATATGATAAATTAGTAACCTGCAGTTATGATTAATTATGAGTAAATCCATTGTTGTGTATAGGAAACGTACTTGGAGTAGTTCTTCCCTGTAGACAGAAGATCCAGGTAGAAGTTATTAAGGTACGAAGAATCGACACATTTTCTCGAGAAAAAAGAAGAGAAACCCACAAACCTGTGAACTGGGAAGTTCATGGCATCATCGTCTGTGTTGCCCTTTGTGAACATTTTCCTCAAAAACTGTCGTATTAACAATTTGTGAAAATTCTTATTCACTTGTAAATATGGTAAAACACACAGGATTTAACTTCTTTCCTTTTTCTAGTTTAAGAATATCTACAACAAACTAACTAAAGATTAAATAAAATTAAAATTTTATAATATAATTATAAAAGATTGTTCTTACTATCAAAAAATTTGAAAAGTTTAATTAAAAAAGAGATTATTAAATAAAAATTTATTTATTTATTTTAATTTATATGAGTTTATAATTAATAAAAATAGATTAATTAATTAATAAATTTGTCAGTTTTAACAACAAGAGTTATTATAGTAAATTGAATTGCAATTTTGAAAGCTAAACTTATAAGTAATTAAAATAATTGAATACGAGAGTCAAATGAATCGAAAGATTCGTGTTAAGTTCGGGAAGAAATTATGAAAGTTTTGCAATGAATAGAAAAAGAATCTACGTACTTTCATTAAATGACTTATTATATAATTAAAAAAAATAAATTTTCACTACTATTCGTTCGTAAGAGAACCGTTGAATAATTAGAAAAAGTCTGAGATCAGTTACAGAAGATGAAAATAGAAACAGATCAATCAAAAAGTTGGACGAATTAAAATTTTTACGATTGAATTTATTTATCTTTGATTTTATCTCTTACATATAATTTTTTTGTTAAATACTTATATTATTGTTTCTGATATTTTTCTATAAACAAGATAAATCATTCACATCCACAGATTTTTATTAGTTTACATGTGTTTCTACTAAGTAGCCCTTTCTTGTCTTTAAGTCTTCTATCAGAAATTTCACACAAATATTATAAAAATTTAAATTTTGATAATTTTAAAAACTTTGTTTGGAAAAATGTTGAAATCATATACTAAGAAATTACCTTCATAGTGTAGGCCTTCCTGAAGAGACATGTCAGGTGGAGCAAAATGTCAATATTTCAATTCAATACGCATGAAGAAGAAGAAGAGCTGAAACTTGAATGCCTAAGAAGTGGCTGGAGCATGGAAGTTTACCTTGCTTCTCTGTCTTCCACAGGTATAGCTGCTAGCTTCTCCAGAACTGTACTTAGATCTCTGCGGTCATTAATAAGATGTTATGAACACTATTTTAAGTGTTGTACTAATACAAGATTAAATTTTCAATTTAGCTTTTATTACAAAGAGTATTTAAGTAAAAATCGTCTGTCATTTTCATTTAAATGATTGATTTTCACGCATAATAAATAACTATTAATACGAAAAAATAATTTAAATAAAACGATCAATCACTATTTTAAATTAACTAAATCCCGTCTAATCTAAAACTCTTAAAAGATAATTAACACGTATGTTCTGTTTATGTTAATATCACGTATTTAGTAATAAAATTTGAACATACGAACATGTTAAGACTTTGATCATTTCATTTTTTTAAAATACCTAATTTTACCTGGAATTTTACAGTACTAAAGTATGTAATATACACAACAAATATGGAGGAAAATCTCAGAAAAAATAAGATTATCTCCAAGTTTGTACTGTAAATGAATAATGAACAGAAAAAGAAAAGGGTTTTTTATTTACCCATTTTGACCAACATAGAGGCATGGCTTTCCAGAAGGAGAGAACATAAGAAGAGCAAGATCAATGTCGCAGAGAGTGGCGAGCTCTTTGGCCTTCTTAAGAATACCAATTTTCCTCTTTGAATATTTTGCTTGCCTCGCCTTGACGCACTCCAGCTTCCTTACCTTCAACCTCCTCCTTCCCATTTTCTTCTCTATCTTTCTTTTTTCCTTCTCTGTCTTTTATAGATAAAGCTACAGCTTATACTTTAGACCAGAGTAGTAACATTATAAATGAAAATAAAACACAATTATGACATAAATCCAGTGAGCTTTTTTTTAGTGTTTAACAGAGAGTTGCAACTGCCTTCTCGCTGGGACTTTCCATATATGAAACACCTACCTTGTAAGATGTATTGCCACCTTAACAAACACGCACAAAACAAAAGACACCAAACCAAACACATGTATTTGTTTTGCAGAACATGGCACAACTCTTGTAAGGAAGAAGGTAAAAGCAATGGGAACATGTACATGTCTGCTTCCTTATTCAACGATCCGCCGAGTTGTTTCCTAATCTTAAGGGGTTAGTTGCTTAAAAATGAATATTTATCATGAAATGGTCGCGGCAACTATCTTTACACAGTCATGTGGAGTACGACTCAGTGCATATCTTAATAATAATAGTAATTTCGTTTAAGAAGTAGGTTAAGATTGCATTTTTATAATTTAATATATAAATATATTATTAAATAAATATATAAACCAATTTTATTAAAATTTTGATGAAATTAATTGAACAGTTATTATTACAATTAAACACTAATTACTGTTAAAGAATTAATTTTATTTGTATAAAATGATGTGTGTAAAAAATATGTTTACATAGTCGTATAGACTCAAGGCTAAACACACGTAATAGTCACTAAGGTTAGGGTCGGGTCGAATTTAAACGGACTCAAATATGGGTCCGACTAAAAAATTTTTGTGTTCTAGTTGGATGATCGAGTCTAATTAAAAATATTTTTAATTTTAAAAATTAATGGTTTTACTTAAAAATTTCAAGCCTTATGCTGAATTACATCGAACAGTTCGGGCCTTAACCCGACCCAAAATTCAAATTTTAATTGTACAAAATGTCTGAACTCCACCCGAACACAACATGCTCGTAAGTCTCCCTCGCTCTCTCTCTATCTCTCTACTCTTCTGGGTTTTCTAGGGTTTCTCACTGAATTTCGAATCCAAGCAAGATACTTTTTATTTGCTTCCATATTTAATGCTGTGTAATTTAATACTATGCTCCGGCTTGTTGGAGGACGTGCATACTCTCCGACGTCGTCAGACTTATGTCACCGCAGTATAGTGTCACTGGAGGCAAAAACTGGCAAAAAGAGAATTGCGGAACCTGAAACAAGTGAGGAAAATTTGACTTTTCATCATGTAAATCCATAAATTTGTTTTGTTTAAGTTAAATAACTGTGAATATCTGATGGGATGTTGGTTAGAGAACCACTAGTTTTTATGGCTTTTCGATGATGGTGAGCTTTAATAGGCGTATTTCAATGGGACTTTCTTAGATTATAAATTGAACTGAAAACTTCCACATTAGCGATCCTATCGTTAAGATGTCTATATCAGGCTTCATTAAGGAAGAAAGCTTCTTTTGACAATTAAATCGCCCCCCAAATGATTCTTCCACAGAAATGAATTGTTGTGCCCTCTGCCATGAATAGCATTAAATCATGGATTTCTCCAACCACCCGCAGTAGCTTTTTGTTTAATCAGCTTCTTAAAATGCACCAACTTTTTAAGGCATCAGCCAACATCTTCTTTCCCACAAAAGATTCTTACCTACCTGTGTGCTTATTGATTATGTCACTTTGCTGTCTGCTTTGCAATGATTTGATTGCAGTTTGCAGTTGGATTATTGAATGAACTCATCGTGTTGATGGTGTTTTTGCCTGCTGAAGTGTCAAATTTTAACATTCATTTAATTATTACAGGAGGCTAATGAGGTAAGTGCATTGGGTTTAGCTAAGAATAAACTTGAGAAGCAGATTGAAGATGTCATACTACATCTGCATCCAGAGAAAAGATTGAATGTTTTGCATGTTGTTGTTTGTGTATTATTTTATCTGAGCTATTCAAATCTTGTAGTGATTGTTAAGCGCTTCTGATTTGCAGATGCCCAATGATAAGCCCAGCTTCAAAAGTGATTGGAGTCCATGATCCTTGAGCTAGATGAAACTAAGTTCGCTACAATTAAGGAATGCAGCAAGAATGCAGTTTTACAAAATCAGTTAGATCTATTAGCAAAGGAAATTATGGCTTTAGAGAAAGAAATTAATGTGAATTCTGAATTGAGAACAGAAAATGCCTTTTTAGAGGTAAAACGTTTTTTTTGATTGTGAAGACTGAGTTTCTGTATTTGTCGTGTCCATGGACCCTTTTCAGCACTTTTTGATAGGAGGATAATGATCTATTGAAACCTCAATTCGTAAGAATTTGGTATTTCTTTGCTCAAGAACTTGAATACCATTTTATTTTAGATTTCAGTTATCATCAAACAACTTCACTATAAATACATTCCATTTTCTTCGAAAATCTCTCTTATAAAATTGCATGGTATGGTGTGGTATGGTTTGTAGCATGCTTATGTCAAGTCAAGTGGCCTTTACTTTGCATTTCACTGGTTAATGTTTATTGTTCTTGTTTGTGAACAGAATCGTTAGATACTTCAGAAGAGAAGAACTCGAACCTGGAGCTTGAGCTTTAATATGTCAAGTCAAGCAGCCTTTACTTTCCATATCACTGGTTGATTTTTATTGTTCTCGTTTGTGTACAGAATCGTTAGATACTTCAGAAAAGAAGAACTCGACCCTGGAGCGTGAGCCTTGAACTCATTAAAGCTCAAAATGATAGTAATGATGGCATTGCTAGGCTGAACGAAATTGAAGAGAAATGTTCACAAATACATCAGAATGTTCAAAGGTATTGTTTTTAGAAAGTATACAAGAAGTCATTTTCTTGATCTGATGCATTTAATGTGTTGGATGATAAGTGTGGCACTCAGACCGTGTCAAACGAGGCAAGTTGCTTCAATGATGAAAAGTATACAATTAAGTTGCTCAGTGTCAGCTTCTGAATGAAATTTCTGACCTTAGGTGGTTGGATTTGTTATAGTTAGCTGAAGCCTTCAGGCCTCGTGCTAAGTCCATTTTGTCAGGCGCGTCTGTTGTCCAGTTGGAGGATGTGTTTTTATGGATAGGTTGGCTGCAATGTCCTGTACTGGATTAGACTGAGAGGAAAACAATCTCTTGTGATAGCGCATTTTGATGACATTAATCAAATCGTACCGAATTTTCAACTGCTGCTGTTGAACATAATAGCTCAATCGATATTGTTAGGAATTTGACAATGTTAGGTTGTAATAGCGTGAATAGAATCGTGGTGAGCAATAGGGTTACCAATATTAAATTTAAATAATGTCATTTCAGCTTCAAGGCTGACTTATAATAATCATTATATGTGGCCATATGATCCAGGGTTACTTATGCTAACATTGTGAAGAATCATTATATGAGTGCATATGATCCACAATCATCATTAGTTGATCCAGCATTCCATTCTCATGTGAAGTTAGACATGGCAATCCCTGGAATAGATCCTTCAAATATTAATATTCTGGAGTGTCTGAAAAAGTGATCCCTGTGCTCAGTTTCTTTTCCAGTATCAGAAGCAAATGTTCTAAATACAAAGGAGTCGAGGTGGGTATCAAGTCAGCTACCAATCAAGTCATAATCACCATTGTTCAGTAGACACTGAACCCAACAGAAAAATCTTTTAGCCTGGCCTCCAAAAAATTCGAAGATATAATCATGTAAACCCACAGAAAACAGTAAATTTTGTGTACTCGTGTTCCCCATTTGAATCGCGTGTAGGTTAAGCAATGATTTAGTGAATTGATTAGTCACACGAGACTTGTTTCTTCATATCATTAGTTCTCTGTGTTTAGAAAACAAGGTCTTGTGTATAATCATTAGTGCTTTTAAAAACTCGGGTCTTTTAGCCCTCATCAATGTCGTGGCTAATACATGAGCATCCTTCTTTTTCTATGTTCAATAGCATAATTAGTGAACATGAAACTTAATACATGCATAAAGTAGGATAGGGAAATTCAATTTTCTCAGTTTAAAGGGCAAGTTAAACTGCAGCAAAGTCAGCCAAGGATAAGGATCGCCATGGGGACAACTTGTGTCGTGGGGATGGTGATGATGCCAGATTACTGGAAGATACCTTAGTTCTTGGGTGCACTGGTGGAAGACGAGGGGGAGACCTTGAGTTTGAGCTAGAATTTGAATCCTCACTCGTACTGCTGATGCTCTCGGAGCTACTCATGGCAACTGCTAGAGCCAATGTGCTTCGACTTGAGACGATTGACCTCTTCGATATTCCACCAGGATTGCTTCGATATGGGAAGCTCCTGTTCTTCTCCTTTTCCCATAAATGATTATTGTAAGCAAGTAGATTCCTTCGTCTCTTTGCGTATACATTCTCTGGTTTTGCAATCTCCTTAACGGAGGAAGACGTGGTAGCTTCATTTAGACACGTGAAGGACTTTGACTTGCCGTCGTAAAATTTAGATATGCCTCTCCTGCAACAGATCCAATTCCTCAAAGTCCAAAACATCAACAAGAATATGTTTTAGGACAAAATCCGTACAACACAGATTACTTCCTAAATCAAAACCTAAAGAAATCACCTTAATGCTCGGATCGATCTTCAAAGTACGTAACTTGAAATTAAGAAATTTCTAATAAATTTTGAAATATATATGTACCTGATCGGTAAAGCCTCTTCTAGACTATCCATGGAATCAAGCGTACCCGTGAACGCGCTCTGAACCTCATTCTCCTCTCCGTCGGACAAGCCTCCGCCGGAGAGATCGCTGTTCTTCCCGATCGAAGAAGTCGCTGAAGAAGACGTGCTACATTCACCCTCACCTACTCCTACCCCCTCAACCTGGAACATCGCCACGCAGGCTGCTCCTCCGCGCGGGAACATAGGCCCTCCGTCACTATCCAGTGCTGTAGACATCTCGAAGCTCAACAACAGAAACAAACAGCAAAGACGATGGATTATCTCTCCTCCTCAGAGAGTAAAATGGAAACAGAGAAATGGCATAAAAGAAACATTAGGTCCGATAATTCGGAGATTAAATACAAGTAGACAGAGAGAAATTATTAAGTAATTAATTAAAAAAAAGTTAATGAAGTGATAGGAAGACAGTGAGCGATCTTATCCTCATCCACTGGATATAATTAATTAATCAATTAATTAAATTCAATTGCATAAAGTGGATAAAGATAAAGTCTGAGTTGTAACGCCCAATTAAAAAAGTGTGGTGCGGCTATTTCTGATTTTTTATTAATTTATTAATTTCAATATCTGGATTAATATTACCATTCTTTTAATATTTTCATCATCTTTGACAATTGAAGTTGAAGATCGGAATAATTTCTAAATTAATATTTTTGTGTATTATAATAATAATTATTAATTTTATCAATGAGGAGAGGAGGAGAAGAGGTCAAGCATTTGCCGACCGTTTATAAGGTTGACACGTGTTGGACTCTAAGAGACGTTTTTGTTGGTCGGAAGATTATATTGGTTCGTGATGACGTGGTAGGATAAGTATCAACTATCAACCATATCCATGTCTTTGTTTATTGTGGGTCACATTAATTTATACGTTGTTTTCAAGATATTTGTCTTTTCATATTCTTCTATAACTTTTACGAGAAGGAAAGTCGTAAGAAAATTATCGCCTCTCTCTCTTTCAATAAAATTCAAAATTCTGTATTAATATGAATATAAGCTTACGAATATAAGCTTGATTTAGAGGGGCAGTGGTGATTAATAATATGCTAAAATTAATCTGCTGAAATGATAACTACTTATTCTCAATAAATACTTATGTATTCGAAATTGCTGTTTTGGTAATTACTAAAATGTGAAAATAAGTGTTTAGCAAGTGTAATTACGGTTACGTTTGCGATTGTTGAAAAGAGATAAAATAATTTAAAATTTTATTAATTTAATAATTTATTAATTGTTGTATACATAATTAAAAAATGTATATTACTAGTCGTGTAGATTTAAAATTATAAATAATATATTATTAGTTATATAAATTTCTATTAGTTGAGAGCATAATGGAAAAAATAATTATCAAAAGTTATTAATATAAAGTATAATTTTTATCACATAAGTATTTTCTTACTGTAACTCTCTTTCAACTTATTGATTTCTGCGATGGTACTATATTTTTCTCTAATCTCTTGTTGTTAATCCGCAGATTTAAATATATGATTGTATTTAAAAATTACAATAAATAAAGCAAATTTAAACGCAAGTTTAATGATATAATAAACTGAATTAGAAAAAAAAAATTAAAGAACGATAGTGAAGATTTTTGGGATCCGGCTGCGGTTGGAATCCTTATCCCTACCTAACCGTGGCCCACTTCTAGATGTCTGAAGCCAAGGTAACAAAAGATCTTTTTGTTTCAACTTTTCAACAATAAGGTGTGCCGTTTGTAACTTGTAAGACTCATCTATGTTATCCTTTCACAAGGATGACATTAATTATTATTATTTTTAGAGTTAATTATTTAAATTTAAACTATAAATTTAATTATAGATTCATACTTTTTAGAGTTAATTATTTAAATTCAAACTATAAATTTAATTATAGATTCTAACTTATTTTAATTATGAACTAGTCTCTAAAATTTGAGAAAAATTATAAATTTTTATGTAACAATTTAATTTAATTAAAATTGCTTTTAAATAGAATATTTTTTAATTATTGTGATATGAATATTTTTTTAATAAATTAATAATTAAACTTCGGTGCAGAATTTAAATTAAATTAAATTTATAAAATTAATTTATACTTTAATTTTTTTAAAAATTAAAGTGAGTTATATACCATTTTATTCATAGTCAACTTAGAATAATTTGACTTTGTGCTGGGCCGGGCCGGGCCGGATCCAGAGTTAATTCCCAAGCCTCACAGACCATTATTATTTTGACTACATTTTCAGTTTCTGCAATCGAGACTTTTATGTGGATGAGGGCTATCAGAGGCAGAGCAGCAAACCATGGAAGCCAACTTACTCTCATCATGCCATTCATGTACAATCGGAGCTTCCCATTTCACATTGTTTCTGGGTTTTCCTCGAAGAACGCTGGAACAGAACACAACCACCTTAAAACCTCGTACAAGTCTTCAGCTTTGTCCCAAACAAAAGCCAGGTCAGAGGTTCTTCGTGGTGGCTGCAACAGAAGGTTCTGCCAAGTCCAGCGAATCTGATGGAACAGTTCCATCGTGGGCTAGGCTGGATTCCGAAGAACCACCCCCATGGGCTCGGGAAGAGGGCAAGGAGGTTTCGTCAAAGCAGAACTTCGAAGTTCCGTTCTTTGTGTATTTGCTTTCCTCGGCGGTCACAGCCATCGCTGCAGTAAACTTCCGACTTTTGTGTTTTGTTAACTGCTGTTTACCAGGAAGGTGAAAATGGCATGATGTGGTTAGAATTGTGTATATGCAGATAGGGTCTGTGTTTGAGTACCTGAATCAGAGGCCTGTTTTTGGAGTTTTGAACTCGGACAGCGTTTTCTATGCTCCGTTGCTTGGATTCTTCGCTTTCACTGGAATTCCTACCTCTGTAAGTATCACTTTCCTTTGCTTTATAGTTGTCAAATTCTTCAACTAGAAAGAGGGTGTTTCTAGCTACAAAAAGTTCATGGCTGGTTTTGATTATGCAGAATATATCTTTGAACAAAGATGATAACTTTGTTATTATTATCTCAAATTGTCCCAACCCCAACTAACCCTTTTTGCAGGCATTTTTGTGGTTTAAATCTGTTCAAGTTGCTAACAAGGAAGCTGAGGAACAAGATAGGAGAGATGGCTATCGGTGAAACCAAACATTTGAGGGTTCTTGGAGTACCCTTTTATCGAACTCGAGTAGATCTTCCTTGATGCCTATTTTCACATTCAATGCGAAGAGTTCCATGGACATTCATCTTGCAGTCCGAGATGTGATGTAATTAAGCGTCCGATACGTCGCACACTAACTTAAAAATCGGAGCTTTATGCAGAGGACAGTTTTAGAACCTTAAATCTCTCTTCAATGTTGTTGATAAATTATGTACATGCCAAGAATGGCCAAGTTCATTCCATGAGAGAACATTGACTTCTAATATATTCTTGGAGATGATTACTTGAAAATTTTGAAACGCAGAGTTCTTGAATCCAAACTTGGATTACGTTCCTGATGCGTCACTTGTTTTGCGAATGGGAGGTTTTGGAGTTTCTAGCTTAACTTCATAGTCAGAATCATTGCTTTTGATATGCCAAGAAGAGAGATATTTCATAGATGAAAAATAAATGTTATGCATTTGCTAATTATCGTACGGATCTATATAGGGGAAGCAATTCATAGTTTGTGCATCCCCTTGGATGCTACAACAAATAAGTTAGTAGTTCTTGGATTTAATCGTCCTAGCATGTGAGTGGAGATGGATGAATCTTCTTCAAAAACTGGTTGCTGCTTTATATCAGCTTCCAATCTGCCCTCTTGAAAAACTGTGGGGATTGAACTGTTAAAAAGAATCAACCTAGCACTTTCTCATAATACTTGCGACGTTTTTGCCAATCTCTTCCTTTGTCTGCTCTGAGACAGGAATATCTCCAATGTACATGTCAAAGAAAGCCCCTGCCAAAGAAATGGAAGATTGCATAAACAGAAACTACTTCATAAACTCCTATTTATCTTTAAAACCTTGTCTTTTGAGAACGTTGATTATATGGACACACTAGAATACAGATCTTAAAACAGGAAGACGGTCTTACTGCACAAGTCCTTGCTACGGACCGCTCCAATTTGACGACCTTCAACTGCAGAATTCAACAAAACTAGTCAGCTTTACAGTGAAGATTCAAAGATCTTGAGGCATGTATGTCTACACATCAAACAACTATACAACTAGAAATAACTACAACTCACTTTCGGTTATTAGTTGTCCATCAGCTGTGCGTCGAAAATCAACCGTCGTTCCCTAAACAAAACCACCATGGTTAATGACACTCTTCTCATACTGGGAGATCAAGATAAAGCTTTAAATGTCGTGAAAAGAAGCTTACCACGGGTAAAGGGATGTCTTTTGTGAAGAACGAACCAAAAGAGCTTAGGCAGCTGTAATCAGTATTAGGATTTGTCTGAGAAAAATCAACGAAAACAAAAGTCAACAGCAGAACTTAGGTTTTCCATGTTTCGAGTATGGATAATAATGATCCATCATAAAAATGATCCCCTTCTGGTTGAAATAATTTACCTTCAGCAGTCTGGCTCGAAGCGACCTCTCAAAAGCACTGCAAACATGAAAGACAGTCATGAAGCTCAACGAGCGTTGATACTCTAAAAAGGTCAATTCTCACAATTCAAGTATCTGTTCTGTTGCAATCGGCCCTGTTAACAAACTCTAACAAGCAGGGCCAAGCACAACTAGTTTGATGCTTTCTTTGTTGCAGATGTTTATATCCAATAGTAAAATGGAGCTTCACTACCGAAAGGAGAAATCAAGAATAGACAAAATAGCCAAAGTCTAGAAGCCTGATTAGGTGGTGAAACAAAGAAACAAGCTAAGAATTGGTTGAAGGCACACTTTGAATTGAGCAGCCGGCTAGTTTAACAGAAAGAAGGCCTATCAACAGAAACATGCAACTACTTTGGAACTGGTTAAACAAATCCTTAAGTGCTCAAAGTAATCACATGATATACAAAGGATAAAAGATGTTAAGCTCAAAAATATTGTAGGAAACCATAGTTTTTACAGATATTATATTAACTTCTCATGTGATTCCAAGATATTACTGAAATCAGATATTCAATTCACGAAATAGTCCAAATAAATTTTGGAATCAAGTCTTTGACTTACTTTTTCACAGTAGTGATTTTCATCCCATTGCAGTTGATCACAAGTCGAACAGTCATGTCAATATCTTCTCTGTAACGATCATAACAGTTTTAATAAGAAAACCATAAAAGTAACAAACATACAGATCAGGGAATGGAGACTTATGTACGAGAACGTGATTGCTAAAACAGTTGCTTACATTAGCTTTACACAATAGACATTCTATATAGCGCTAAAATAAATCTTCTCAATGAAACTCTAAAAGCAGCAGAGCGAAGGAGTAATTAAATCTTATCGTGCTTAATTTGTACTCTAGAATCACATCCAGCAAGTGAAGGAAAAGAGAACAAGAAAAGTTTGGGGAAATTTTAATAGTGTCTCTAACCAAACTCGCTCACACACCTGAGAAGATCTTGATAGAACTCCTGGCGTTTATTTAACTCAGCCATGGGAATGCCAGCATATTTTGGGCCCAATTTCTTGCATATAGAGTTTGGATGAACATCTGCTCAAAATAGTTATCAGAAAAAAATACTTGTCATTGCTAAGTTCAAGTTAAGAAGGGGAAAATTAGAGAATAAAAAGGTCAAATACCACCCACTTAGTAGAAGTACTCACAGAAACCAAATGCATAGACTTTCAGAGACTTTACTCTTATTATTGTCATGGTTCTAGATCCAGTTCCAACAAGGACCTGCAATGCATTTACAGGTAACCAAAATGATATAAGGTGGGCAGTGTTCTGCAAGTATTCAGATTATACATTTTCAACACAAGGTCAGATTTTCAGATTTATGGTTCCTTATCTTCAGTACTTTTTGCAGATCAGGCTACCAGATATTAAAGTTTACTTACGTTACGAACAACAAGTATCTATTGCAACAAGATGAATACGTGTCATGTCTACCTCTGAAGCTAAACTGCGTTTATTCTCTCCCAGAAAAATGTTGTTCAGAACTGTTGGGAACTCAATGCCAGTTCTGGGCTCAACTGCATATCTTGTCCAATTTAAATCATGAAAAGAAAGGTCTGAACATCCACGACGCTCAACTTCACAAGGCCTTTGATCCATGGAACCATGAATTTGTACATCACAATTTGCCAATGGAATAGCTAGTATCTTTGATCTGAAAGGTGTAAACAAGAAAAAAAAAAAGATTGTGAAATGACTGCATAAACTATAAACTTAAAAATGTGTATCCCAGAGAACATAAACATGCAGTTACTATTACCATTCGATGATAAATGACTTACAAATTGTCAAATGACGGGACAACAGAAGCAGCTAATGAAATCGTTGGAAGTGATTGAAGTATTTCAGATTCTCTGCTTAGGAGCTTCATCAAGAAACCTGAAATTTTACCTAAAACAACTTCTCTCTTTGATCTAGAGCCTAAGCAAACCCCAGAAAGATCAGTTCCATTAAAAGGAAGTTGTTTAACTTGTGAAGAAGACTTAAAGCTTCCAGGTTTTGGAGTGCCTTGGTTTCCTGGTATTTGTCTACTCAGATTTGAACTGGATGCACTAGTGAACCACAAAAGAAATGCACCTCCAAGCTTTGACATCCGGTTTAAAGTTTCCTGAAACACAATGCTTCCTGGGACATATGACAATCTAGACTGTTGCCGCGAATTGTCCATGAACGAACTGAACTCAGAAAATAAATAACCCCCAAAGCGATGCAACAGAAGGGGCTCAATAGGCAATATGCGAGGAGATCCTCCATCTAGATCAGTTAAAAACAACTTATTCCACATTACGATCTCCAGAAAACCAAATCACAATTGTGGGCCTCAAATTATTATGCAAGCAAGGTAGCAACCTATCTCTAGCAGATTCTGCAAATCTGGCAAACAAGCAGAACAAGAAGCTGATTAGAGGAAAAACAGCAAAAAATATTTAGACTAAAATTGTACCACTAGTAAATGCTGAGATTACTTAGGTAATTTGATTACGAAAATCAAGGTTGTTTTCTTTATAGATGTCATAAATCAAAATCCTCTTTATAGATGTCATAAATCAAAATCCAGGAATTAGTTTACGTTGCAAGCAAATTATAGACATGAAAATCAGACACTAATCTTCTAAATCCAGTCTCCATTTTGACCATAAAGATCGAAAATTTAGGACTCGTCCAACATAGAACAGCCAATTCAATTCAAGATTACGTTTCTCGAGATCATATGCAGGATATTGCAGTCTTTGATATCAATCAATAAGCCCAGGCAAACCTACGTGGAATCAACCAGTAGCTTCTAGTGTTGGAAATTGCATATAGTTCAGCTGCAATACACGACACACAGAACAGAAAACAAAACCTAGAAGGATCAGGAAACATAAAAGATATTCCATTTCTTGCAACCAAGAAGAAGAATAACTCATAGCTTTACAATGGTCGATGGAAAGCTATCACTTTTTTTCAGCTTTCACCTTGTTCAGAAAGGTCAATCAACCAACGGCATAATTGCATTTCAACCAACATAAGAATTATAACAAAAACAGCAAAATAAAATAAGAAAGGAATAACCAAAAGGGGAGCTAAGGAGATATTTCGAATAGAGGCATTGATTGACTCACAGGAAAAGCAAATGCAAAAAAGTTATGAAAAAAACAATCCAGAAAAACACAAAAGAAAGTTCTTTTCTTTCGTAAAGCACCATTAAAGTAAAGCTTTCATTTCCTCTATTCCTACATTTTCTACAATGAAGCCCACAAAAACCCAGATAGAGAAAATGAAGACAATTATAAAAAAAAAAAAAGACGAAGTACCTGATACTAGAACAAGAGGAACTCAATGATCAGATCGCAAGAACACACAGGATTAAGGCATAAAGGAAGCAGCTTTGAATCAGGGTCTCAGCTAAATATGACGGGCGAGAGAATATTCTTAATTTATGAAATGAGAACAAGTCAGCATGGATTCATGACCAGAAAGCTTCCTGCTTTGGTTATAAAAAAGCAAGCTTTTGGCTTTCCACAAAACATACAGCGGAGAGAAAATGGTAGAAAGACTAAAATGGGCTTTTGGGACAGAATATGAGATTGTGTGATGTTTGGTCACGTATCCTACGCTGATTTTTACTTTTTTGAGTTCTGTATAAATAACAAGAGACGGAGAAGAACCATAAATGTGAAAAAGATGAGGTCTTGTTGATGTTGACGCTGCGGTGGCAGTTCTTTTGCCTTTTGGACCCAAGCTTTTGGGATTTTCCTAATAGCCATCAACCTGAGAAGAGACTGAGAATTTTAAGCATTGACGTTCTTATCCTTGCAACTGTGGTATGGCATCCGTATCAGATTCTCTTGGTATAAACCATAAAACCATGTGTTGGTGTTGATGGGATACCTTTAAATTTATAAATTTGTGTAAATTATTAATTTCAATTTGTTAACACTTGGATTTTATTTTTTGAAATTCAAGTGGATGGAGTATTTTATGTGCTTACAAGCACCATCCAAAACTTTTAAAAACACTTTTCTTTTATAATTTATATAAATATTCAGTTTAATGTATTTTGTGTATAAGACTCTGTTTGATAAGAAGTGAAGGAGAGTCATTAATATATATAGCATTTTTATAATTTTTTTACAAATAATATATTTTTGTAATTCAAATGTATGAATTTAGAGTCACAAAAGAATAACTCTCTCAATTTTATAAATGTTCAATAAGTTTAAAATGTCATCTTTCTCCATCTATTTCCAAGAAAGTTGGAGTTCATCAACTTTGACTTGAATTGTCCCGAATGCTATGTTTCAACAGTTTAGACGCGAACCCTCTCCGAAAAGAACAAGATAAAAATGGTTTGAAACATCAGATACAGTGAACCTAGACGAACATGTTTCTCTATCAACTCCTTTTTTCTTTGTACAATGTAAGAGAAGAAAAGCTAATGGGACACTTTGCACGGCAAGAAGTGCTTCCAAATACCCTTCGCATCACAATTTGCATCATCTTCGCAACCCATTTCTTTTTAATTTCTAAAGAACTTTTCTTTTCAAAAATATAAATAAACATGAAGACTCAATTTTACGGAAATTGGAGGAAGAAGTAGAAGAGGTGAGGTGCCACTCGGTGGTTCTAATTTACCAGATCTGAAGACACCTCTCATAGTCTCATTTAGTGTGAACAACTATGATTGGCCATTTGCTGGTAGTATTTGGAAGTACTCGCCGAGTGGGGTCTCATGGCCGCCATCAGCACCGTCCATTGAAATACAACCGACACTAAATGTGCTCTGTCTCATGCCTTTCCTTTTCTTTTAATGTTTCTTAGTTTTGGTAGGGGTCACTTCTTCAAAGAACATGGCATCCATTAATGTCGAGACTCCAAAAAACCAAGCTTTAAAGGAGTTTATTGGTCAGGACAACCACTTTGACATTACACATTCCTACCTAAGACGTACTGGCACAATTCACATAAAAGTTGATGATAACTACTTGGATAGGACTACACATTACATTAGTTAATTTAGATCACTCGTTTGCCTTCTTTGATAAGCTAAGCAGTGATGATGGTAAAGACAATTTGTAATATATTTCTTTAGAAATATGACAGTAATCTGTATTCGGAAGAGAAAGAGTACAACGGTTACTTTCAAAGGTTCAATCCAATGCTCACTCAAGAAGATAATAAATGAAGAAAACAGACCATATCCTTTCAATCTCGTGTGGAAGTGAATGAAAATTGCAAAACTTTCAGTGTGTGAATATGTAAATAGGATACTGAAGCCAACGGTATCAACTGCTTAAAATCTGATAAAAGTTCTTTCAGTTCTGTCTGAATGCTTCTTGATCACAACAAACCAGCTTCAGACAGATTTCTACGTAGCAAAGTTTCGTCAACTAACTTGAAAGTCTTCTTTACAAGCTTCTGATCAAGGGCAGTTGTACTGTAAATTTTAAACACCCTATCCACACGATCGGGGGCTGTGCTTTGGAAATACAATTCCTCAAACTTCTTCTTCACAAACCTGAAGAACAAGAGCATGGGCAATGGTCATAAGTATATTCTATGGAACCAAGAAAAGCACCCATAGAAGGTTGAATATGACGTCCAAGTTAAAAAATGAAATGGTCATGTCTGTCACTGGATATAGAACCAACTCTTTTGTAAAACAAGCATCCTATTAGTATTATTCAACAGTCTTCTATTCAAGCATTCTACCGTAAAAGTATCAGCTTAAGCAATTGCCCCTTTGCAAGATTATCGGGAAGGGGGACATTGGACGTTATATAGATGGAGGAGACAACACATTGCAGAAATTATGGGCCTTAAGCCAAAATAACATTTCAATTGGACAGTTTTAAATGGTAACAGTATTCATCTGTGTAAAGAAGATAAACCAGCAAGGTACAATCTTACTCGTAAGCATGCTCAATTTCTTGGTTTCCTGTTGAAACTTGCTGATAATCCTTGAACCAACTGCAGACGTTCAGCGGCACCTATACAACGTAGAAACATCAAAGACCGAAACTATTGCCAAATTTCACTACTAAATATAATGATGCAACATCAACAAGTACCTTTAGAACCTTCTTTTCAAATATGTCAAACTTGTTTAGAAATAGCATGAAGGAAGTTTTCTGCATATAGGAATACACCAAGAACAACAATAGTCACAACCAATCTGAATAGGAAGCTCATCTCACAAATTATGTGAACACATAGCAAGTGGAAGTCTTGAAGAAACCTCAAAACATGGTTGCTTCAGGATCCACTCGAAAAGTTCCTTTGTCTCTGTCATACGATTCTTACTTTCATCCTCAAAAAGTGTTTGATCATAACTGAAGCATCAGTCATCAAATTAATTCATTTCAGACTAATATCAGTTCTAATTCTAATATTAACAGATCCATAGTAGTATCTGTATTAGTTGACATACACATAATAGTATTTTTAACACTATTTTGACCAGTACGATGTTGATACCGGTTAGCCAACCCCTTTCAAAGCTCTCAGAAACTTGACATGCAAAAGATTACCAACAACAGATCTTCTTTCAAGGGGTAAACAATGATAATGTCTAACGAGTAATACAATAGGTAAGCATCAACAAACAAAAAGAAAAACTTATGAGACCCAAAGCAAAACAGAAATTTCCAATTCCCAGAACCTAACAACCATATGATTTGGAAACTAGATCAACTTACTCGCTAATTGCGGCACAAAATATTACAGCCGTAACACCTTCAAATAGATGGATCCATTTGCGTCTCTCATTTCTTTGGCCGCCAACATCAAAAAGTCTATACACCTCACCACTTTTCTTGTTCTTCCCAACAGGGCTGTCAAATTATACTCTTGTGAGTTTTGAAGTTCAAAACTTAACATTTACTATGCACATATCAAAAGTCTGGACATATAGATATAAATTGAACAGGTTACAGTTCTCATAAAACTGTGGCATCATGTTAGACATAATGATAGTTGGATGCAAGCTGTCGCATCATTATGAGTAAGATGAAAGCAAATACAATTACCAGTTTATCACTATCAAGAGAACTTATAGGAGTAGCATCACATTGCTAAAACTCTTGGTTGGACTATTAGCTAGTTGGATAAAAAGACACAGGCATAAAGCAACACAAGATATGAAAAACAACTCATGAAATATCAATCGACACTGACGTAGTATGTTCACCTGAACTGAATCTCTACAACACCAGTTGTTCGAACTCTGGCATATAAAACATCATCCTACAAAACCAGATATGCAAAGCAGTGTTACAAGATCTAAAGGTTCCACAAGAAAAGTCTGCCATGAAAACATTTAAATTACAGGGCAATTTTCAATTAAAAAAATCAAAGAACAATTAACATAAAGGTAAGGAAACAAGCTTAGCCGCCGCGAAGAGAAGTGTCAGCACTAAAACCTAAAATACTCTTAAATCACCCGTCACCAAAGAAACATAAAGAATATTAAGGCCAGCTGATGGAGGTAGCAGAATGGACTCTCCAAAGCATCAAAGGTTTTCTAACAGGTACTGGTTTTGCTATCTGCAGTTTGGTGAGGGTAATAACCTCTTCTGAAGAGTCGACAACAACTAAGCTGGGTAGCAACCGATGTAATGACATCAGGGAACATTCATCAGATGGTATTCTGAGAACATTCTTTTTGGACATATGCACACTTTGGCAAATTTCAGATCCAAAATCAGCCAAAATGAGGATATTGTTTTATGACATGAAAGAACAAGAGTATGTTAAATCAACCCTTGATACCTTAGTTGGAACATAATTTGCAGCAGATAATCTCTCCAAATTTTCCATGAAATAGAGGGCACAATCTGGAACTTGGAGTCCTTTCCCCTGGGCATATGTTTCCTACAAGCACGGACAAACATCAAAACGTGACTAAGTCAAAAAAAAGAACTAGAAGGTAGCTAGTATGAGTCATTAAATAATACAGTAACCACCTGAATTGCAGCATCTTTCCACAGAGTATAAATTTCCTGCGCAAGTTCTTTGGTGAGACTTGGGTAATCAAACCTGCCTCCAATCTCTGAAAATTTCTCTCCTATTTCCTGATACCAAATAGAGCCGCTTCATTCCCAACACTAGACAAAATGTTAAAATGGAGCTAACAAAATCACTCAACTATACATGATAATCTACACAAGTAACAAAGATTAAAGCAGTTGTCAGCTCCAAATTCTGCTAAGTTTAACAAATAATTAGCATGCACAAAAATGAATAGATACAGACTCACTCCGATATTTTACTTATGCATGTGTCCTCCCTTTTCTTTCCATTTGTATCTGAATGCGTTTGGGAGTTGAATAGGGGGTGGGGTCGAAACTAAGCACACTAAAAGAGAAAACCCCACTTAAGAACAATACCATGGATAGAAATTGAATTCAAACCTTATTCTCACTGGATATTACATACTTCGAGGAATTTGCTTCATTCTGAGCCAATTCTTCACATCCATCATATAATACCTGTAGAAGGACATTGAATATATTCTTTAGAACATTGTCAAACATCCACTAACAAAGTTATGTCAATGTGGTTCCCTATAATTTTTTATGATGGCCAAAAAGGGAAATAACAAACACACCCTTTCAAGTAAAGCATACTTTTATAGTCTGATAGACATTGGCATGGATGACGGGGATATAACTCTTTAGCTCTCCTTCATCGAACCCACTTTGAAATAAAAGTTTAATCTGCAAATTAACCATTCATCATAGTTGCATATGCATAGCAACTACATGCAAAACAAGCACATTTTAGACAAAGGAACTCTATCCTCTAACCTGTTTAAAAATGGTTGATTTCCCGGAGTCTCCAGCACCTTGAGCAATAAAGGTAGGCCATGACATCAGAAATAAGGAAAATGAGATTGAGGTATTTGATTGATCCAAAAAAGAAGAGCAGGAAATAAACATGAAGCATGCAATGTAAAACTGAACTTCAAAACTCGGCATAAGAAACAAATGTTCAACCATATGTCTTACTGGGTACGCCTTTTAAACTTAAGAAGCATACTAAATAAGTAAGGAGAAACTTATCCCTCAACTATGAAAAATAGCAAGAAGCTACAAACGGAGAAATTGAACCAAATGGCACCTTAAAATGGATATTTGTTGACAAAGATTGTGGAAAGCAAACAACAAATAATTGCCCTTCCACAACCTATAACATGACATTCTTATGTTCTTAGTTTCAATGCAGATGAAGAACAAAAGGCATGTATAACTTATAGCTTCATGATTGTTGTTTCTTTTTATGTGAGAGCGCTCAGCTCCATGGAAACCTCATATTGCCCACATCAACCTCAATAAATTAAATTAATTCCGCATTCTTTGACTGATTTCAATTACTAAGTAAAACTTGGTAGATACATCTAATTTAAAAGAGCTAAATACCACAGAATATGTACCAAGCAGTAGAAGTTTTTGAATGTGCTTTTCAGCCTTCGTCTCTTGTTCAATTCTCCTTTCAATCTCTGCAGCCTGTAGGTGCAATTAAGCAGATAATCGGAGCCCCAGTTTAGGAAAAACAATGGCAAAATAACCAGTAACAACTTTATGAATTGCATTCTTAAAGTTGCCACTGCACAAATAAACACAAAAGGTAGTGAAACTTGCATCTCATAAGACAACTCACCTGGGCATTTTCTTCATTATCTGCTTCATTATAATGCCGATGTTTACTGCAGAGTAAACCCATGTTTTCTATTACAATAGACAGCATAGACTGAGACAATCAACGACCACCAGGCGTCAGACAATTCTTAGACTGCCTTCCACAAATATCTCTGCTAACTTGTCAGCTTCACTAGATCGGAATACCACAATCGGCCGGGAGATGACAATAAGATATAACAGATATATATATAACTGGCATAATAGCTCAGGCTTAATACCAGTATACCATAGCCCACCAAACAATGTAATACGATCAAGCACCCAAATGAATGTCGCATATCAAGCCTGCAGAAGAGGAATAAATCGAAGTAATGTTTATGCCAGACAACCACAAGAAGTAACTTGAAGGTGAGAACTGAGAACTCAAGCTTCACTTGAAACGGTAAAACTGGTCTACAAAGTAAACATTTTTCTTATGCATCGAGACAGGGTTCAAGCACTAAACAGACCCCATATGCGTGCAAAAAACCATGGCTGAACCAACATACGCACTGATAAATATGATAAAGAGCTAATCACAGACAAGGAAGTACACAGTCTTAAACCAATCTCCTGAACCAAACTTAGGAAGTTCGGAAACATCACATTTGTATGGCATTATTTTGATCAACTCAACTCCATGTTCTAACTCATTTGTTTTGTCAAATTACATATACAAGAAAACAAAATTAAATTTAGCGTGGAAGGATCATCGTCGAGGAACAGCAACTTAAAAAATAACTTATTACATCAGTCTCATTTCAGCACACCCAAATTAAGATCTTTTCAATCAACGAAAAATATAATCGATTTAGATCATGGGGGACAACCAAAAAAAGTGAAACAAAATCAAGCCCAGAAAGGGAAACAATAACTTAATTATGAGCAAAAAAGAATTCCTGATCAATCAGAGTTAAAACTGCAAAAAAAAGAAGAAGAAGTTTACCAAGAACAACGGAACTCGGCAAGAAAGCAAAGATCCAGAAACAGAAAAAAAAAATCTAAGCAAAGCAAAGGGAAAACAAAACCACCCCATCTAAGCTCACCTAGGCAGCGGGTGGATTTTGGTCGAAGAAGATGAATTGCGCGTCTCCTGCTTGCTTTGGTGAGACTACTTTAAGATATAAAATATACCGTAAGCTATAAAAATCAAGTCTTTCGGAGTCAAGACTGATGCAAACAAATCCCCAGTACTTGTTCTGGGTAATACCAATACCTATAAAAAAGATGAAGTGGGATAAAAGATAGAGAGGAATCCAGAGGCAGCCATGTCTGAAATGAAGGAATATTAAGAACGAGAGCGCCTAAAGCTGCCCCTACCACAATGTCTCTCTCTCTATCTACCTGAGCTTGTCCTCAGCTTGCTTCCTTGGCCTCTCTTCTGGGAAAATCCGAGTCAAAAAAGTTCAGCTGTCCGAGCGTTATAAAAACAAAAAAAGATTTTTCGTAGTTATACGTAACTACAAAGTGCTGTATTGTGCGACTCTTTTTCTTGGGAAAAGCATACAGAGATACCATGGCAAAACTCTGCTCCTCATTGGTCTTGCCTTGTTTCTCTGTCTCTCTAAGTCTAAACCTATGTGTGCGTTTATGCCTGAAAAGTATCGAATATTTTTGACATGATTAGTGGGAAAAGCTTTCAACTTTGACTCGGAAGTTCGTAAGTTCATACAAATGATTAACAAATTCCCCTGTTTTGTCCGAATCTGATCTTTCTTTATGTGTAACTCATGGATTGATTGATGAACTGTTTAGACGTTGTCGCAGTTAACTCGGTTATTTGTTTGTATTCTGTTCGTGACTGAGACTGGGAGGGACTAGATCGTTTCTTCTCGATTTTAATTATGTGATATTTAAATTTGTCAATAAAAATAAATATTACGTAAATATGTTAATAAAATAAAGTAAGAATTATAAAAAATTTGTACTTAAAATTGGCAATATAAAAATATTATAGACTTATAGTTATTATTTTTTATATTAAATAAATGTTAAAATATTTTAAATATTGAGAGGATTTCTCGTACCAGTCAAATTGTCTTGTTAAGTTACTAGTGGTTCTCAATATAATTTAATTACTAATATATCCAAAAAATCATAGATTCAAATTTTATTGTTAATATTTTCTAAAGTATTTTTAAATATACTAAATAAATATAAAACATATGTAATAATTATAAATTATGTATTTTAAGAATTACAAAATTGCAAGTTTTTTAGGGTTTAAAGACCTGAGTTTTATAGTCTTCTTGGGTTTATATCAATATTATATACTATCAGACCTCACTAGACTCCACATTAGTGCAAGATTCAACTGAGTGTGATGATAATAATGATGATGATATATTTGTTTACCGAGGAATCAAAAATTTAACATAATTTTAGATCAAGGTTTTAATTTTTATACTAAGCTTATGTCAAACTTTATACTATTACCAAATATTTTATACTAATGTGAGAATTACTTCAAAACGTCCCAAAAATAGTAAATGTAGATTTTTACCACTAAAAAAATATCAATTTTCAAGTTTTATATTAAATACATTTTGCTTTTAAGTTGGTTGATTTTTTAACATAAAATCTAAATAATATTTCAAAATATTTTTAATTTGAGATTAAGTCGTTGATGATTTAAGATTTGGTTGTTTTTAATTTAAAATAAAATAATGTTATTTAACTAAAAATTAACAAAAATATGTTATTGTAATTATTTATTTCTATATTATTAGATAAAATAAAAATAATTTATTTCAAACTAATTTAGGTTGAAATTTGATCAAATGCATACATATATATATATTTATTTATTGGTATAAATAATTTCATAGCATATATAATTCCAATGGAAAAACGCACATTTTGGTTAAGTAGAAGCTTATGATAAATTTTTATTTTCAAAATTTATTTAAAAAGTCCTACCCTATAATAAGAATTTATCGGTGAACAACGATTTACATTCCTTTAAATTTAATATTAAATTTAAAACATTATGAAGAGCCATCGAAGAAGTTCTTGAGAATGTAGTTGAATTTCATCGGTCTATCTATTTGAGGCATATGTGATGAATTCGGTATTATTTCCAGCTTTACCTTCTCCCCAATTGTGCTGCAATTGAACAACAAAGAAAATAAACCTTGTAACATGAGAACACGAAAGCTCAAAATTCAGAAACCCAAATTGTTGGAGATGTAGTAAGGCAAAGCTATTGGAGCATTAGTCATTAAGCTGAGACAAATGAAATAGAAAACGAAAAAGACTGATGGATCACCTACCTCTGCAGTTTTCTTGCCATCTCCAAAGGAAAGATCCTGTCGTTATCTCCCCATACCAACAGGACATCCTAAATGATAACAAAAACAAACATAAAAGCAAGACAATCAGAGCATAAACACTATACAAAAGTCGTCCATCGTCGCATGCATTTGGGAGAATTCATATTACTTTACTTCACATTCTTTTCATCAGAACGTAACTTACGAAATTGTAAGAGAGCAGTAAGTACGTACCTGTTTGAGTGGAGTAACGCTGATGAACTCATCTCTTCCAACAGACACTCCTTGTAAAAGCTCCAACTTCTTGTCCCTGTCGTCTAAAAACAGTCGCTGCACCCGTATATGAAATCAAATATTGGTTCCTCATTCTCCTCAAACGTGATCGTTATCTATGGAATTTTGTAATATTAAATAGAACAGATTTTTAGCATCAGTCTGTTCATAAGATGATGGAGTATACGTCAAGGCAAAGCTATCTTATATAATTTGTTGTTTCTAATCTTAACACTTTAAGTTTCTCATGAAAAATATTAGTTAGGTTAGAATCAGAGTAATTACATGCGAACATGAAGACTTTCCAACCAATGAATTTGGGACGAGATGGACATTATTGAATTTATTCATATCGCTGAAACCCTAAATTCACGTACTCTTAGCTTATCTAAACAAGGATCATATTGAGTTGTCAAAAAATCTGCACCTAACACAGAATTTGGGTGTACCCTTTAATTGAATCAAACTTAATTTTTCTCTATCTGCCCAACCAACCTTACGATGGCTCCTAAGAATATGCTCCACTGGTTAAGGAACAGCAATATCTTTTCTAAGATAGGAAAGTTCAGTTCTTGTGGTAATAATCGTTTCAGGATAGGAAAATTTTCATCTACTGGATATTAGATCGACCAAGACATAAAAGTGCAGATTGACGTATTCTTTTTAATTTAAAAATCGATTCTGACATGAATACAGACCAGGAAAATTGATGTTACCTTAACGAAATCGTTTAAGAAAAAATCTGGGACCATATTGAGTTGGCGATTGGCAGCTACATCTACCAGAGCTCTCAACTGCGAAGCGTTCTGTGGCAACATAAGATTGCCAATGCTTTCCTGTTTCCCTCTTTTCAAGAGCTCGTCATGGTCGCTCTTACTCATGTTCACGCCGGAGCTTGCTATCACCACCTTCCCTGCAACTCTCTCCGGCCACAACCTCGCCATGTGGTACGCTATCATCCCTCCATAACTCGTCCCCACCACGTAGTACTTCTCTACGCCTAACTTCTCGAGCAGTTTCGCTACAGAAGTCGCCTGGAATATCTCTGACCTCTCTGTCGACTTGGTCGTCGAGTCTCCGAAAAAGACCAAGTCAGGTACGTAAACATTATAGTCCGGTCCGAAAAATTGTACCTGAACAAACAATTACAGAACACGGCAAGTTGTGTACTACGACAGTAAAATAGTGTTCATTAAACTCGCGCGCAAGACAACCACAAACTCAAACAAAAACCTTCCCAAACTGACTCGAATATCGGTAAGCGGGTCCGCATTTTAATGCCTGCCATTAAATAAACGCAAGAAAGGGGATAAATATTGACGGGGTTGATTACCTGTTGACGCCATTGCCACATGGCGACAGGACCGAAGCCGTGGATTAACACCAAAGATGGTTTGTTCGAGGTGGTCTGGTGGGGATCCGGGCCCCAGAAGTGAATGGTGGTTTCGTCGTCGATGTCCGCGGCTTGTCGAGACAGGCCGGCCCCGGTGATGCAGCGGCGGATATAGGCGCTGTAGAGGGAAGCGAAGCTGAGGAAAGAGAGTGCCATGGAGTGAGTTTGTTGGATCGTAAGGACTGGTTGGGTTACGTTACAAATGAGGTCTCAGGAACATTTATGAAGGGTAGATAGAGGTGCAAGAAGTCTATCCCACCGTAGATTGCTTTAACTTTGTAGCTTTTCATTTAAACCAAGGTATTATTCATTTTAATGTTAAACACCAATACTTGCAATTTGATTTCTCTATAGTTTCAAGAAGACATTGGTCAAGGTAGGGGAAGTAGTTGTTAAGTACTACACCAGTGATTAGTGTATTTACATTAAAGAGTATGATTTGGTTGTTCACCAATAAATGTTCATGCTCTTGTATTATGGAAAATAATTTTTTTAATGTTCTAACTTTTATTGGTACAAGATCTTTATTTTAAATTAATTATAAATCAACGTGACAAGAAAAAGGTGGACACACCAATTTCTTACCTTACAAAATTTTAGATATAATTAGGATAGAATATAGTGACATATTTACATTTTTAATTAAAGTTAATGAAAAATATAATTATTTTTTAAATTATCATATTTGATGTTTTCTGGTTTCAATTCAGATTGGATTTGTCGATTTTAAAAAAAAAATAAACTTAAAAATCTATTTAAACTCTTAATGCTGCTCCTACAACTGTTCCCTTCCTGTGTTGGGTTTACAAAGTAAAGCTCATGGGCTGAGCCCGAGTCCGGGACGATTCACGTATGCCTCGGCTGTACCTTATTTCAGGAAACCAAATGGACATTTATTACAAGTTTACACCTGTTACGATTTTATTCTTACGTAGGACTTTGAATTTTTTAAGAATGACTTCCGCGTAAATAAAAACTAATGTTTTAAATATCAATTATAAGTTAAACTGGACTAAATTTTAAAACATTCAATCTGCATTAAATAATTATAAATTTTAGTTAAAGATTAAATAAAATTAAAAACTTATAAAAATAATTGAAGAACGTTCTCTTCACTTTTTAAAATTTTAAAAGTTTAATTAAAAATAAAACTATTATATAATTATATATGATATTGCACAATGTTATTTTATTTTAAAGGAATTGTCGATGGGGAGAATAAATGTTATAAAATTAAATTTATAAAAGAGATATTAATAATTTTTAAAATGAGAAAATACGAGAAGATCATACTTAGAGAATGTACAAAAAATATATATATAGAGATCTAAGAAAAATTGACGAGAGGTAATAAAAATGATATGACAATGTTGAAACTTACTGAAAATATAACTCATAATAAAAAATCCTAACATTGTTAAGATTAAGGTAAAGGTTCTCTCGTAAAAAGATCTTGCTAGTTCTCTTAAATCTTTTAAATTTCGACCATTGTATTTTTATTGTTAGTGAATATATAAAATCAATTAAGTTGACCTCACATAATAGCTTAAGCTTTTGTGATAAAACGGTAGCTTAATATGGTATTAGAATCTTTATGACCAAGTGATCGTGAGTTCAAATCCTACCACATACTTATTATTCAGCATAAGATAGAGTGAATCTGTGCAAGTTTCAAACCTAAAGAGGTTTCACTTAAAGAATTGTGTTAATGAATATATAAAATCAATTAAACTGACCTCACATGATAACTTAAACTTTTGTAGAGAAACGATCGCTTAACATTTATTATATTTATTTATGTTGTTTTTAATTATTTTTGTTACTTTTTTTCTCTCGTTTAATCATACGGGTCATTTGAAGTGAATCTTTTTATAATTTAAAAGTAAAGTTGCATACTATCGAATCTCTTCGAATAAAATTTTTACCGAGTGTTAATATTGTTGTTGTATGTTAATAATTTTTAAAGATTAAGATTACATCCATATTATACTAAGCAATAAGCCAATCCAACTTATTTTAGCCACGTATAAAGCAATGGAATGCATGTAAATCGTTGGAATTTTGATAATGGATTTGACATTTTCATATCGGCTGCTCTTCAAGAGCAATAATTAAGGAAAAATATTATAAAAAATGTTAAACGAGTAATTCATACTTTGGACATGCATTTTACGAGAAAATAATGACAGATTACTCACTTTTTCTTGTTTTGACTCTTAAGTTATTTGGATCACAGCACACGACTCCTGATTTTTTATTTACAAAATTTGGCATATGTATTAGGCTCTTTTTGGGGTTATGAGATCACCATCTGGATTAAAGCTTAAGCCATCTCCATAAACTAACACAAGTAGGTTGAATTAATCATGTGAAAATGACATGAAAAGTATTCACCAAGTTGTTGTATACTGTACATGCATATAAGCATATATTAGAGTTAAAAGCATGTGGGGGAACCAAAAAGACAAGCATTTTGTACCTTTTAGAAGGAGACGGCTTGAAAATTTTGGAGTAATCATCAATCAATGATTAAAATATTAAACTCGTTTTGTCTGTAAAATTTTAAATCATTTAATTTATCTATTTGATTTATCTTAATTTTTAATAAAAATTGACTGATTTATTAATTAATCAGGTGATTTTTATAAACTAACAAGTTTTTATAAATCATAATAAATCATTTGATAGTCTCGTTTTTTAATTAAACCTCAATTTCTTATATTAGCAAACATGGTCTTATTCTTTAATTTTATTTGAAGTTCTTTAATTTCTTTAATCTTTATTATATACCGATTTTATAACGGCTTAATATCGATTGAATTTTTAAACCTTTAAATTTATTATTTTGTCAAATTAATTTTTGGTTTAATTTTTAAAACATTGGTTAATTATAAGAAATTTTAGCTTTTACTCAATTTTATAACATTAGTACAAATTTTAAATAGTAGTGCTAAAATGATGTAACTTTCAATTTTTAATAAAAATAGCTTAACATTAACTTTCAATGCATAGATGCTATGAATATAATATGTAGCATTCACGTGACAAAAATAACAATTCAATGTGGCTCGTCGTGTCATCAACATTCATGTAAAACTTAACATTGGACTACTTTTGTTAAAAATTAAAATTAAAATTATTTTAAAAATTCAAATTAGTATTATAAAATTATTTTTTTATAATTAATCAGATAATAATTCTCTATCTTTCCCTCGTAATAATTTATATACTTATGTTTCAATATATATATATATATATATATATATATATATATAATAGTCAAAAAGGAAAGCAGTAGGAAGTTACTTTGAAGAATGTAATGGATCAGAAATAAAAATACGTGATCTATCAAACATCACTTAAATTAGGTTGTGTATCAAAACGTGCAAGTTCCTACCTACCAATACTATACAATACCAACATCTTAGTTCATTTTCTGACCATGCATTGAATCTCTAGCCTGAAAGAAGAATATCAACAACCAAAGATACCGATTTCTAAATCCCTCCGGTTCCTATTCAAAGCCAACCTGAACGTAGTCATGTCCAATAAACTGCAAGAAGATATCTAAATATCAATATAATATTTCGAAAATTTTATTGCAAGTGACGATACGTTCTTAAAGACGACATTAAAGTCCAATCCGACGGTTCGTGCTCAGTCATTGATTCATTTCCCTCGGACCTCCGTTGCGGTTGTGGATGACTGGAAGGGATACTGGTGGTTTGATATGGTTAGTGTCTCTAAAGATTAGAGAAGGGTGACAAAATAAAAAAATCTTATGTTTCTTAGTATTTGTTTGCTGATCTTATTAATTTTTGTTCTGATTTCAGATGACAGAGATATAAATTTTTTGTTCCTTCTAAAATTAAGGGACAAAATTTCTTGTCCTTGTAAAAGAAACAAAATACATGAGCAATTTTCAGAAATACCTCTCCTTTACGAATTGACAAAACACATATGACTAATAATATATTTTTATAAAATATTTTATTTACTAAATTTATTTTATTTATACATTTTTATTTTAATTTAATATTTTATTATTTATATTTTTAAATTTATATGACTAATAATATATTTTTTAATTATTTATATAACAATTAATAGTTTATTAAATTAATGAGTTTTTTTTTGTCATTTTATCTCTTTTCAACAACCCCAACCGTTTTTTAGCTCATTTTATTAACTTTTTAAGTTTCTCTTTTTTTTATTCTTTATTTATAGATACAATTAAAAATACTAATACAAATTATTCGTTTTAAAATAATCAATTATATATTTCCAATCATATTATACTGTAGCGGTACTTTGGTTATTGATACTATTTTTCTGTTCTGTCAACTGCAATCAAACACATTTCTATCCTTAAGACGCAAATAGTTTTATTTATTTTGTCCATCACAACTAAACAACTCACTGTCTCTAATTTTTGCTCCATTCTATCCTTAAATTTTTGTTATATTTCATCTCAACAAATAAATCCAATAATCATACGCAACGTAAGAGAAGATGCTGGAGCTGGAGCTGGTTTTGTGGGCAAGGAGGGCGATGAGGTGGCTAATATGACACGTGGCAACAACCCATTTGGCGAGTTCAGTGTCGTGAGTCGTGATTCGTGACTCGTGCCTGGACCTACGTAGCTTGAATAAATAACATTTGCTGCATCTACAGTGTAATTTCACCCACTACCAAATTCCCGTAACAAGAGAGTTGTGGGGGGAGAAAAAAGTAGAGTGTTGGTGCAGCCACACTTTGACCTGAGGATTGAGGAAAGAAGAGAAGGGATGTTCCATTCCACGCTTGTTTTGATCTTATCAAGAATTAGGTGTTGTTGAGTATTCGTTAACATCAAAAGTGGCAACATCAATATCTAACTCTAAATTTTTTAGATTTTCTACATTAATTAGTATATTTTCTCATTATTACCATCAATTAAATATAACTAAATATTGTATTTAGCGTATAAAATAATTTTATTTAATATATAATACTATTTATTTAGATATATCTAATGGCTGTCTCCCTCTTTGTTTTTTTTTTGTCACTAGCAATTAGGCACAATTTATAGATATTTTTCAAATAAGAATAACAATGGGTCAATCTCACTAATTTTTTAAAATTTAAACACATAAAAAACAACTTTTTAAAATTAAATTCGAATATAAATTACTCAAACTTAGACCTAACTTTTCTAAGTAAAATGTTGTTATTTTATTTATAAAAAGTGAGTCTCAGACTAGTATAAGCCTAAAAACACTTGACTTAAGGTTTGCAAGTTAACCCATTATCATCCTTATTTGTAAAATTCCAACTTTTCCTTTTAGTTGATTAACGAACATAAACACGTTTATTGGTATTGAATTTTGTTACATATTTTCAATCATGGTATTATAAATTGGGGTTAACTTTGTTAAACTATCATTTAATTGGACATATCATTAAAGTATTCTTTATTGTTTAAAAATTATCAACAACTCTTTATAAAATTGATTTTATAGCACCTGCCCTTTTTCCCATCAACTTTTCTTAAAAACTTTAATTAAAAATCTAAAATGACATCATTTTCAACACGAGACACAACTCAATATTGATTTAAAATTCAGATCAAAGTTTATTACATATTGACGATATGGGATGTGTCATAAAATTAAAATATAAAATAATTATTGATAAATTTTAAAAAAATTAAATAACATATCAAATTACTTGTGATCCAAAGGAATTAACTTTATAAATTCTTCTCAATTATTATACAATTCCTTCCTCCTTCTAAAGATCAAAACTTGGAGACACCAAATTAGAATATGCATAGTCACATTATCTATCATCTTTATTTCCTGTTTCTTCTTGTTAGTTGCGTCGAGAAATTCCTTGAAGTTGGTCGTGGTAGATATTTTCACTAACATTATTTAATCACGAGGTTCTTTCCATGGCTGCGACAACATTATATGTCTTTGTCTTATTTTATGCTGGGAGAAGAGAAGATGTTGGTTTACCAATGATTAGAATTTAGGATAAATCATATATAAAACGCATTTAGCACTCATTGACCTTCCCTGAAACCGAAGATTCGATATTTAATCAATTTGCAGGCGTATATACATAATTCTGTATATGATTCCCCTGGAGCAATGATGAGGTCAAAAGTTGTTGAAATGAACTTAGGACCCTGACGCTCGCCTCCCCAGCTGTTACCAACATCAAAGGAAAGGATAAGTTTTTTATTTATCTTTTCTCTGGTTAGGTACCGTCAACTTGGATACAATACAAGCCCATGGTATTATGCCATGTCTATGTTCTTAATTAAGATGTTTAAATATAATGTTTTAAAAATTGAATTGGAGGTTAAGTGGATAAGATGAGTTTAAAGTTTAAAATTTTATGTGATAAAACTAATCAAAGATAAAATAAAATTTAAAATTTAAAATATTATTGAAAACGACTATTTTTACTTATAAGTTTAATTAAAAATAATATTCTTAAATGAAAATTAATTGGTTGTTTTAGTTTATAAAAATATATTAGTTTGTGAAAACTTGTTAATTAATTAATAAATTGATCGAATTTTACTAAAGTAATTAATAAATTGAACTGAAAAATTGGTTAGTTTAAAATTTTTTCAGTTAAGTTGACTGAATCGTTTTGATTTTTCAAGTTTAAATAAAATGATAAAAATATAATATTGCGTTTAATACTTCAAATTAGTTAGACATAATTTGAAACATTTTGTAAATTTATCGATTGGATTAATAAAATTTGTTATACGTTTCTAAAAATAAAAGATATAAACCAAGAAATTGAATTTTAATTATTTGTAGACATATATTAATTAATAAATTCATTTAAGAAGCCATATAATACTAACTTATTATAAGAGCTAAGGAAGAGCAAGTAGTGATATTACTTGGCTTGTCCGTAATCAATTGACGTAAAAAGTCAAAGAGATTGCTAATTCTTCTCTCCCTAACTAATACAAAGACTAAGTGCTAGACTTCGTAATTATGTAAAAATACATTTTTTTTTCAGGAAATAATAAATTATTATTACTTTATTAGCAGCCATGTCGGGTTCTCGTCTATTTATACATATGTAAATGTTTCAGTGAGGCAACATAAAGGACCTTGCTTCAAGTTGATTTCCTCTCTTAACCTCTGTTTTCTTTTTTTGTCATTGAAAGGCACATAATATGTTTTCTGCGATTCGATGCTATAGACCTGTAAAGACCAGATATTGAGTTTCTGCTGGTCAGGTTGTTTCATATACAAGGATGACCATGAAGAAGGCTACTTGGAAATGTATCGTCTCAATCACAAGCTGTTACAAGACTAGCCCATTGCCTGAATGTGAAGATCTTGTCTTGAAGCATAGTTCTTTAAGAAGGCTGTGCCTTTCTGATCTCAGCAATCCCAGTTTGCCACTCTCTGTTGAGGATATATCGAACTCTTTCGTCGGCTCAAAACTGCAGGTTTTCACTTTTGCAGAGCTAAGAATCGTAACCCAGAATTTCTCGAGGAGTAATTTTCTTGGTGAAGGTGGGTTCGGCCCGGTTTATAAGGGGTTTGTAGACGACAAGCTTAGGCCTGGACTGGAGGCTCAGCCTGTGGCCGTTAAGTTACTGGATTTAGATGGCTTGCAAGGGCACCAAGAGTGGATGGTTAGTTTCATTTTCACTCTTGAGTTTGCCAGTTTTTATAACATCTGCTTTTTCAGAACCATTCTGGACTTCATCATCTGACCTTGGATCATCTATGGTGGTCTGTTGCAGGCAGAGATAATCTTTCTTGGACAACTGAGACATGAACATCTTGTTAAGTTGATTGGCTATTGCTGGGAGGAAGAGCAAAGACTCCTAGTGTACGAGTACATGCCAAGAGGCAGCTTAGAGAATCAGCTGTTCAGAAGTGTGTTATACTTGTGCTTTAACACTGCAAATTTCGGGTTTCGACTATGTTCTTTCTGTTGAGTAATCTGATAGTATTTTGCAGGATACTCTGTTGCATTGCCATGGCAAACTAGGATGAAAATTGCACTTGGAGCGGCTAAGGGACTGGCTTTCCTCCATGAAACAGATAAACCTGTTATATACCGCGATTTTAAATCTTCGAACATCTTGTTGGACTCGGTGAGCCCCCTTCTTGAACCTATAATCTAATGCAATAGCTAGAAACTATTTGTTCATTTGTTCTTTCCTTGCAGGATTACACAGCTAAACTCTCAGACTTTGGACTTGCCAAGGATGGTCCTGAGGGAGAAGAAACGCATATAACGACTCGTGTAATGGGCACACAAGGTTATGCTGCTCCTGAGTATCTCATGACTGGTACTGTATTCAAATCTGACACCTATTATGTTATGAGGTTTCAGGAAAATGCATGCAAGAACCTGATTCTATTCACTGTCCTGATTCCAATCCAGGTCGCTTAACAACTATGAGTGATGTGTACAGCTTTGGGGTTGTTCTCCTGGAGTTGTTGACAGGTAGACGTTCGATAGAGGAAAGTCGTGGAGGTCGGACACAGAGCCTTGTAGAATGGGCAAGACCTCTCTTGAAGGACCATAACAAGATTGATAGGTTTATAGATCCTAGACTTGAAGGGCAATTTCCCTTTAAAGGAGCTCAAAATGTGGCCGCTTTAGCGTACAAGTGCTTGAGCCACCATCCAAAGCCTAGACCCACCATGAATGATGTAGTCAGGATCTTGGAGTCGCTTCCAGATTTTTATGAATGTGGACCATTTGTGTACATACCAGACGATATCATCAGCGAGAAAAGCTGCGGCAGAAAGGGAGTGAAAGGTGAAAGTGATAAGGAAGAAGGAGGTCGTAAGTACTGGCACAAACTTCATGGTTTGAGACACCGAATCATGCTTCTTCCTAGACCATTGGTGACGAGTTTGGAATCTGCCCTTTAACAGAACATTGAAAACGGTTCAAGTTCTGCCAACAATCACAGAAATGGACAGAGACAGACATTAGAGATTCATGACGTTACATATATATGAACATCATTATCTCTGTTTTTGCAATCTTGGAAAGTTTTCATTAAACAGAGTGCATATAGCAAGTTATACCTGTAATGATTAGCTCAATAATATATAAGGTTTATTAATAAGAGTGAAGAAGAAGTAGCAGGGCTCAAATCATAATACAAGATTAGCATTACACTGCTAAGATTCTTCTGCAATTTTTGTTCAAATGGTCGGGAAAGTTGGTGGTAGGAGGTCTAAAATTTCTTTTACACATCCAAGATACTCTGTTTCACAATAGACTGGAACCTAACATTAACCTATATAGCCTCTAAGAGGTTCACCAACCTACCATCTTAATCAAATCCTTATTTTCCTACTACAAATCAAACCAAAGAAAAGCTGGAGAAAATTTTCAACACCTGCTCGTCTTCTCCACTTTTATATGCTTTATTACACGATTAACATCTCCCAAATATGCTTATCAGATAAGAAGACTAATTCACTCCGTTACCCCAGCTTTTACAGTGGAGTCAAAACTTAGGTTGTTAGATAACTCCTCAGAGTTCAGAGTCTAACTAGGTAGGAATAAAATGCGATGCCCTATAGGTCATAGAGTCGGAAGCTAAAGCACAGAACAGAGAAAACAGACAAAACCCTCTTTCTGACAAACCACAGAAGAGAAACCGTGTACATTTTCTCCAACCAAGTGATCAACCACATACATTACTGTATTAGAAAGAAAGAAAAAAACAAAGAACTGAAACGGCTGTGTACAACCAACAACAAAGTACGTATATACTCGTCTTCACGCACAAGCACACGGATTATCGACGAGCGCCAATCTTTCCTCGTCGCTCCTAAACCAAAAGTACCCAATTGCCAAACCCGCAACCACAGCCAGAAACACCCCTCCGTTAAACGACATCACCGCAAGCATCAACAAATACCCGATAGCCGAGTTGAACCCGAAAAGCAGGGCTCCGGCGACTCTCGGACCCGAGAACTTGCGGCCAGAGAGCTTCGTCTGCAACAACGGTTCTTCCGTGGGCGGCACCGCACTCGATTTCGCCTCACCTCCGCCGGAAGCGGCGATCTTCAGCCTCGTGCGGAGATCCTCCAAGAACTGGTAAAAGGCTCCGGCGAGCACGCACGCGAGAAGGGTGAGAGAGTAATCGAGCCACGAGGTGGTCCGCCACGCGTCGACCAGGAGAGTCACCTGACGGCCCCAGTAGAAGGTCATGTGCATCATCGTGGTGAGTTCTAGAGAGAGAAAATAGGATACGACCCCTGAACGCGCTCTTTAGAGAGAGGAAGATTGACTTGAATTGGAAGAGAACAGAATATAGACTATAGACTATAGAGTAACGTTACGTTAACGGTGACGATGAAACTTAGAAGAGCTTCTTACTTCCTAGAATGTACAGTGTTGGACGAGAAAGAAAGTACGCTTTGTTGAATAGTAGTTTAGATACTGAATTACGAAAGTGTCCTTAAGTTGGTGAAGTATTTGCGATTTCCTGCAATTACGAAATTGTCCTCAATGAATATAAGACTGTCTAATGTTCAAACAGCGTCATTTTAAAAGAATAAAAATTATCCAATCTCTAAAATACTTAAGACGAAGTTAATTTAAGGATTGAACAGAGTAACAGGGAACAGATGATTCAAAGTCCAGTTTAATGCAAGAAGAGGAAGGAAGAAAGGGAAAAAGGTGGAGTCGATACCTTAAATATCTGCAGACGATGATGCATTTTCGTGTAAGTGGAGCCGATGCTAGTGGTGTAGTACAAGCAATCAGTTTTTGTACTGCATATTTTACTTGACCCTAGCCAATCCCTTGCCTAACACATAGCTTCTACGCAATGAAGGCGACAACCTAGTTTCCGACCATAAACATTAAATAAACCATACTCAAACTTTATTAAATTTTTTAAATACAGTCTTAACTTTTAAAAGTAATAATAGATTGTTTACATTTTTAATTTTTTTAATTTTATCCTTAAAAAATGATAATGAAATACTTAAACTTTCATTTTTCTTTAATTATAGTATAACGCTATCTATTGTTCTCCTTATATCCTCAGCCCTTTGTTTTCTGTTTATTCTTCTTATACTCCAACTACAATGGCATTACAACGTAATGTATCAGCAAGTTCTGTATTCTTAATTTGTTCTTATGATGTCCTTAGTATGAGAGTGTTAGGACTACGTAATTTGAAAATCGAAAGGTGAGGAGTGAGAACGTCAAGAAAACAAACTAAAAACGGAGAAAAAACTGAAATCAAAGTGTAAGGTCGTCGGGGTTGCTTAATCCGATTTATATTATTTTTAAACAATGATGTCGTTTTAATTATGTGATTAAACAACATCGTTTCATTAATCTTTATTTGTTGTATTAATTTTGACTGACTTATATTAATAGTTAAGATTTTTGAAACAAGTGAAAAGTCATATCCGCAAACTTAATGGAAACACTAATATCGGGCTAGAATTGAAAAAAATTGAAATTTTGAGCATTTTATTGCTACTTTTTGTAGTTCAGGTTCGAATTGAAAAATTTGAAAGTTTGGGTATTTTATTGCTACTTTTTAAAGTTCAGACTATAATCAAAAAATTGATAAAAATTTGGACTTCTTTTGATAATTAACCCACTAAAATATTGCAAGGGTATGTGTTTTATAAAATTATTTATTTTAAATTCAAGCAATAAAATATACTCAAGCCGATTAATGAATAATAGATTCAAAAGTAACTTGAGACTTTTAAGCAATGTTTTAAAAAATCTCGTAACTTCAATTTAATGGTAAAAATTTTTAATTGGTTAATTTTCTAGTTTGATTTTTAATTTTCGATTTGATTTAGTTTAATAAATTTTGTTGTTAAAAACTTATTAGTTATTAATTAATTATTCAGTAAACTAATAAGTTTTTGTAAATTAAAATAAATTGATTAATTTTTATTTAATAGCCTCTTATTTCAATTAAATTTTAAATTTTTTATGAGTAAGGATAATTTTTCTCAAGCATTTTAAAAATTTTCAATTTTATTCAATTTTTAGCAATTTTATAATGATCTAACACAAGTTATAATTATTTAAACATTAAATCTCTTGTTTTGTTAGTTTAACTTCTGGTTTGATTTTGAAAGCATTAGTTTTAAGTACGCATTGAAATCTCTAACTACTACTTTGTCATAAGAAATAAATTTATAAAGAATAAAATAATGAGTAAATATTGTTGTATAGTCTTATTTCTCTATTTTCCCCCTATTTCATTCCATCTTGAGCTATATTATAGTATATGACTTACAAATTATCAATTAAGAGTAAACTTAGTGATTGTTTGTATTAAGATATTTATTATATATCTCATTATTTAAATTTTGGCATTTTTAATTATTGGATCTTCGAGATAATAATAAAAAATCCAAATTAAGATGAGGTGTAACCAAGCAATACTTCTTATTTGAATTGGACTTTTGGATAAGGGTTGAAGTGACAAAGAAGTCTATCTTAAATGGAAGAGTATTTGGATCACGTTTGTTGATTGAAGAACATTGTTAGATTACTGCATATGTTGTTGCGTGAATGTGTAGATAATATCGTAGTGCAGTGTAGAATATTGTAAGGTAGCAACAAATTGGGTATGTGTGACTTATTGGCTATGTGTGACTTATTGGCTGCATATGGAGTGCGTATACAACTCCATCTTGGGAAGCAACGATTGTCAATTGATTTCCTTGTGGGCTACGTATACTTTGGTTGATGAATGTGTTGTCGGTGCAGCTGCGGCTTCGTGTTGGTGTTTATGTCAATCAGCTTGGTATCTTATTTAATTCTCCAACGTAGATTAGAACTTGAGAGCTGATATATTTTCTGGACTGACTAAGATAGTATCATTGGTGAACAACTGTCATATTTATCTTTGGAAGAGTTGAAAACATTGGGAAGTTGTTCTTTTTCTACCTTAAGTGTATTCGTTTTTTGTTTCTACTTATTTTAATTACTTGAGTTATTCATTTATTATTCTTTTGTTAAACATTGTTTGAGAAAATCCTCTATTGAGGATAGTACGCGATGGTCGTACTATTGAGTATGAAATTCTTTAACGAGTTGTGGGGACGAGAGATAGTGTCAAGAATTGAGTGGTTCTGACTCAATAAAAGCCTTGTATAAAATTATTGTCGTTAGTGAAAGAATTAAGCTGGGTGAGGGCTCGCAGACATAGGTAAGGTTTGTTGAACTGTGTTATCAAATTTAGGTGGTGATTTATATTTGTGGGTTTATTTTTTTGTTTTTGATTGTCTTAGAAACGACTGCGGTAAATCTAAAGATCTTGTGAAACTATTACTTCCTTTGGATTTTTCAATTGGTATCAAAGCAAGTCACCGAATCAGAACTTGGTACATCTAGTCGATACAGATCCTTGTTTCACAATTATGACTATAAGAAAATGGGCATCTATTATTAGGCAACCGTTGTTAGATGGTTCAAATTATCCTACGCAGAAATCATGGATGAAAGTATTCATTCAGACACAAAGAACAAAAACGTGGAATTCATTTTTAAATGGCTGGACACATCCAGTGACAACTGATGAAAAGGCAAAAATAGTGCTTAAAGATGCATCTGAGTGGACAAGGGTTGAAGAAGAGAGAGCGCTTGGAAATTCTCAAGCCCTGCACTCTATCTTCAGTGCAGTTGACGAAGGTCGCTTTGCTATGATATCAGCTTGTAAATTGGCAAAAGAAGCGTGGGACACTTTGCAGGCTATATATGAAGGATTGAAATTTATGATAATCTCAAAACTTCAAATGTTGGCTTTGAAATTTGAAAAGCTGAAGATGGATGAGAGTGAAACTATTGAAGAATTTCATGAGAGACTGTGAATATAACAAACCAAGCAAATCAACTCGAGAAGAAATACTCTAACCTGAAATTGGTTAAGAAGACAATGAGATCATTGCCTCCAAGGTTCATACCAAAAATTGTGACCATCGAAGAAGCCCATGATATCACTGAATTGTTTTTGGTTAAGGTAATTGGGATTCTTACTAACTTTGAGATAAATTTGTTGATCGATAATCGAGAGAAGAGCAAAGGATTGGCATTGCAAGCTGAGATTAGTAAAGATGTGAATGACTTCGAAGATGAATCTGAGGAGAATGAAGATATGGAGTTATTATATTGACAAGAAATTTTAGCAAGTGGTTAAAGAAAGTGAAGAAGGATAGATTCGAGTTTAGGCAAAACGGTGGGATTTCATCGAACAATAACTTCAAACAACAATCTAAAACTCAAAAGGGTGAAAGAAAGGTGAAAAAATTCAATGTCATAAGTGTCAAGGCTTCGGACATATGTAAGCGGAATGTGCTAATACCTTGAAGAAAAGAAAAGGGAAGTCCTATACAAGCACTTGGAGTGAGAATGAATCCGACAGTGAGTATAGTATTGAATAAGAAGCTGTGAATAGTATTGTGTTAGTTACTTTATACAGCAAAAGTCCAATTATTTGCTTAACAACAACCAAAAAGGAAGTAACTGATGACAAAAACGTGTGTTAAGTTGAGATTTTGTGCTTATTTTCTATTTAATTCTCTTTAATCTGTGGAAATTATTGTCCAAAATTAACAGAATTGTCTCTTAATTGTTTTCAGATGATTTCCAACACTTGGGAGATTAAATTGAGTTAAAAAATGCAAAAGAAACAAAGAAATCTGAAATTCCAGAGTGGCAGTAAATTTATGACTAGACGTGGCCACGTGCAAGGATGAGAATAAATTCTGCAGATTTTGTTTTCAAGTTCAAATTTGAAATTTTCTCAAATCTTTAAAGATCATATTGCTATCTTATCAATGAAATCTGCAACTTGAAGTGGGAATAAGGATTATCTGCTAAAGATCACATGAAGGCAATTGAAGAATCGAAAAAAGGCATAAAAAGAGAAGGACGTGTATTGTTCACGCAGCATAATTTAAGAGTAAAGTTTTCATTTTTCTGCAGATTTTCTTCTTACTTTTTGATAGCCATAGTTAGGCTTTTCATTTTCTGCAGTATTTCTCTAGGAGTTTTAGAGTTTTCTACAAAAGACCAGAAATGGAGACTTTACATTTAGTTATTTCTTTGTTGATTTCTATTTCCGTTATGAGTAACTAAATCTCTTTTCTTGGATGGGGGAAGCCATGTTATCATCTTTTATGTGTGAGAGGCTTCAATAAAGTTTGTTTTATTGATGAACATTGAGTGTCTTCAGAATTGCTTTTTCTAATTGAATTTATTGATTTCTAGGTGTGTAACTAGGAATTGATTCGTTTAATAGCTAGATTAATAAAATATGATGTTCAGTTTTATTGATTACAAGTAGCAATTATGATTATCTTCATTACGTTGGAGTTGGAAATTCTAAGAAGGCACTTAGCTAGATTAATTGCATGTTGTACATGTGTTATCTTGTTCATTGCTTTCTTAATTCTTAATGCTATTAATCAATTGAATTTACGATCGTATCTAGGTTGTTGATTAATAAAAATACTTCGAATACATGTTTCTAATTATTTACACTTAAGAGAAAATATCTCCTAATGAATGTTTATTGATGAACTAAATTTTATATCAATGATCCATTTTAGTGTGATAACATCAGTGACCCGAAACTAAGGTTAGTCTATTAAATTTTCAGATCCAATTACTTTTGTTAATTTTCGATTTTTTTATTTCTACATTATTAAATTTACGTAAATTGAAAACCCCCCTTCGTTACTTGATTTTGGTTTTGAACTCGTACAAACTTTGCCGTTAAAAATTTCTCGTGGGAACGATACCCACTTTCCACTGCTAGATTAATTTGTATTAACGAAAGTTGATTTCTTTTTGGATTTGATTGCAGGCGACAGCAGTATTAATGTGAGTAAATCAAAAAATTCCAGGAAAAACACAGACAAATCAACTCAAAGCTCAATCTCGGATTATAACAGTGATGATGGTGGTTCAGGAGACAAAAAGGAAGATATTTATAAAGCCTATGAATTAATGTATGCAAATTGGATGCAAACGTGCAAGAAAAATGAAGAGTTAAAGAAAGAAAACTTCTCTTTGAAGAACATCATTCAAGATATAGAGAAGAAGTTGTTGTCTACATTAGATGAACTTGGTGAAATAAAATTGAAGTTGGTCAGTACGGAAAAAGAAATAAGAATGCTAAATGTAGGTACAGAAAAATTAGAACAATTGTTAGAAATCGGTAAGATTAAAGGAGATCTTCAAGGCATTGGTTATAAAGATATATGCTTTAAGGTGAATGATGGAAAAAATAATACAACTCAATCTGTCCAAGAAGAAACCTCAAGGAAGAATTGGAGGTTTATACCTACATGTCATTTTTGTGGGATTATCAGACACATAAGACTAAAATATTACATGTTGTTACAAATGATGTTTCAGATGAAGAAATCAACTAGGTAATTGATGATCGAGATAATGTAAGGAGGAATAAGCCTATGTTTAAATTTCTTTGAAGAACACAGAGACTGCATGCTTTACATTTTTGAAGTTAGTTTGATTTTGTTTCTTAAAAAAAAGAAGGTTCGAAGGAGTTAATGTCTAGACTATTTCAAGTTTAATTTTTGTTTCTCTTTATATTGTGGACTATTTGAGTTTGAGCAATATGTGTTCATATAATTCATGTGAGGAGGAGATTGGTTACGTTTAATTATGATTCGTTGAATGCATTTTTGAGATTTTTGAATTTGATCAGTCGTATGCGGATGGTTTTGATGCGAGTAAGGATACTTTGGCTAATGTTCTGAATGGTGGTAAATTGTTATCTTGGCATGTTTGTGATTCTTCCGCTGCATTTATTGTTGATTTTTATTCTTCTTTATTCGCTGAGATTGATCGCATTAAAGGCATTCTTGTTTTGGCATTGTTTTGTCCCAACGGGAAGATATCAGATTGTGTTAGGGGACTGTTCAATTCAGAAGGAGATTTTAAGGTATATGTGTGACTACTAGTCCTACTTTTTTGGCATCTTTTTGTCCCGAGGGGAAAATTTTGGATGATTGGATAATTGTTCATTATTATTTTTTCGATGTTTCTTGACTTCAATATTTATATGTCCAATTATGAAATTTAAGGACAGTTTCCTATTTGTGACAAAAATGTCAAAAGGGGAAAATTATTAAGATATTTATTATATATCTCATTATTTAAATTTCGGCATTTTCAATTATTGGATCTTCAAGATAATGATTAAAAATCCAAATTAAGATGATTGAATTAGACTTTTGGATAAGGGTTGAAGTGACAAAGAAGTCTATCTTTAATGGAAGAAATATTTGGATCACGTTTGTTGACTGAAGAACATTGTGAGATTGTTGTATATGGTCTTGCGTGAATGTGTAGATCACGTTGTAGTGGAGTGCAGAATATTGAAAAGTAGCGATAGATTGGGTAAGTGTGACTCCCTTGGTGCGTGACATATGGTTTTTGGTTAGCTGCATATGGTGTGCGTGTACAACTCCATCTTGGGCAACAACGATTGTCAATTGATTTCCTTGTGGGCTGCGTATACTTTAGTTGGTGAATGTGTTATCTGTGTAGCTGTGGCTTCGTGTTGATGTTTATGTGAATCAACTTGGTATCTTCTATAATTCTCCAACGTAGATTAGAACTTGGGAGTTGATATATTTTATGGACTGACTACGATAATATCATTGGTGAACAACTGTCAAGTTTGTCTTTGGAAGAGCTGAAAACATTGTGAAGTTGTTTTTTTTTTCTATCTCAAGTGTATTCATTTTTGTTCCTAGCTATTTTAATCACTTTAGTTATTCGTTTATTGTTTTTTTGTTAAATATAGTTTGAGAAAATCTTCTGTTGAGGTTAGTACGAGCGGTTATATTAATGGAAGTGAAATTCTTTAACGGGTTGTGAGGAAGAGAGATAGTGTCAAGAATTAAGTAGAGTCGGTTCAGTAAAACTTTGTATAAAATTATCATTGCTAGTAAAAGAATTAAGCTAAGTGAGGACTCCGCAGATATAAACAAGATGTGTCAAACTGCGTTATTAAATTTAAGTATTGATTTATGTTTGTGTGCTTATTTTTTTTAGCTTTTGTTTGTCCTAAAAACGATTGCGATAAACCTGAAAATTTTGCAAAACTATTACATCATTTGGATTTTTCAATGTGGTTAGAGAAAAAAGCTAATTACTTATTCATCGTGTGATTGAAACTACTATATATATATATATATATAATGACGGATGCATAGAAGGGCTAGGGTGCGCTAGTGCCCACTGCAAAAAAGAAATTTTTTTTATTATCCTATGGACTTTAAAGTGAATTTTGTATAAGCCCTTGTAAATATAACTGTTGTGGCCGTTTATATTTGGCCCTATTGACTTTTGGTTCTAGCTCCGTCGTTATATATATATATATATATATAGAGAGAGAGAGAGAGAGAGAGGGGTAAAATCCATGTTCCATAAAGAATCCACTTCTTGTTAATTCCATCATTTAAATAAAACAAAACATGGAAACAAAGTTCCATCTCCAATCATAATTATGAGTTTAGATGATTAAAGAAATACAGATTATGATTAATGAAGCTTTATTTGAAGTAAAATTATGTTCTAAAAGTTTGCAATCCGTTCAAATTTTAAATTAAATTAAATTAAGTCGTTTTATTATATAAATAATTGAATTTATTAATTGCTTATATAATAACAGATTATTTTATTAAATTTAGATAAAATAATATCATTTTAATTAATCAATTATGATCACTTTAAGTCATAAACTTTTAAAATTATATTTTTAAAATAACATGTGACTCATAATTCAATTAACTTTAAATTATAATTGTTAAAAGCTTATTCATAAGCCTCTAGGCTTAAGCCTATTTGTTTTTATTTGTACTTTTAATTTTTTTATTAATTTTCAAATTTAGTATAAAAGCTTTTTTGTTTGAAATTTTTGGTTTACCGTATAATAATAATAATAATAATAATAATAATAATAATAATTATTATTATTATTATTATGTTGTTGTCGTCATTAATTTTTTAATAATAATAATAATTAATTTTATCATTCATATTATTATTATTAATTATTGTTAATTTTCTACTAATTATTAATTTTATAAATTATATTATTATTATTATTAATTTATTATTTTTACCAATTATATTTTTATTATTTTTATTACTATTATTATTATTATTATGTTATTCCCATGATATGGAATAGCTAAAGATAAGGTATGATCCTTATAGTTAAAGAATGACAAAACCTCATAATAGTTATTCTCCTTCTTTGTTTCTAACCAAATACAACAATACATAAATACAAGGAATACATTAAGAATAGAATTTTTATTCCATGAACTAAACGTACCAATGTACCATTAGTGAACTATGTCCGAGCATATATATAAAAGAGGAATTAGATCTTCTGTACTACTTATATTATTTCTATTATGTTTCATTAAATCTTATCTACATATTTATGTAAACATGATATAAATATATGAATAAGATTTAATGTAACAGAGTTAGAACAGACTCATTTAAATACAAGATTTAACGCACAGAAAAGAACATTCTCCTGTAGCTAGCTTAGTTTCAGTTAAACAGTGAAACTACAAGCAGTAAACTTCGCATCAATCATTATCCTGTCAATACCAACGCAAACCCAAAAAAAGAAAACAAGCTGCGAACATTCCTATCATAACTGAAGAAGTGAAGTACATGAACATCCAATTTTAGTTAGGAGAAAGAACCCTAGTTTTCTCTCGTCAAAAGTCTAAAACTAGGCACTAGAGCAATTGGGGTTTGGTTTAACTACTCGTTTGATTATTACACATTCAACCTCTCCCTAAACCACCTCCATTTTACTGTTACTGTTTCTAGTACAGTAGCCTGACAAGGTTTTGGTACATGTAAGAATAAAAGAGTAGTATTCACGTTCATAATGTGCAAGAGGACACTAGACTTCACATGCTTAATGCTATGTCTCCTGGCCAAACCCACGTTTCCAAGTAACTACAGACCTTAAAACATCTCAAGTAATATGCAGTTAGTATTGTAAACTTTTAAGACAGAAGTAGATCCGATGAACTGAATCTTTACAAATCTGGATTCTACGACTTGGTACCTGGTCCTTTCAGTGATAACTTCCATCCCACATTTGGGATAGGCATGTAATTTATGACAAAACACTGCCATATTAATCATAGGGATCCGTATCAATGGACCCCCAACAAGTTAAGAGATTTTGTTCTGCACCAATTTCTGGGGTCCCTTTTCAACACTTTTTGGTGTAATGAAGAAACCACTCAGCTTTTTTTCAGGCCTGCTCTTGATTTTACCCCAATTAAATTCCATGCACACTGTTACATTACATATAGAACACGACATTGGCGGACAAGACAATGCCCGACCGACAGTACTTGGGTTGGTGTCTGGTTCCAATCCAAGTCACAATTACTCCTTACTGGCATGAAAAACTGACTAAAACGTCTCCATTTTAAGTCCCATTGGGAAATAGAAGTTGGTTAACAATACTAATGAATCGAAGGATTAACTAAAGCTATAAAGAGATTGGTAAGGATTAAGGAAATTAAAACACTAATTAACGGAGCTACATTGCTAAAGAAAGCACTTGTCAACTCACTCTGTCCCTTACTGACTATCGCTTTTCCGGTATGTCGCCTGTTAATGTTGCCTTCAACTATCTTAGTCTTCGCTATGAGAAGTCGTCGAAGACGTCGGGAACACCGAGCCCTTCCTCTTCCTCGGAGAGTCCAGAGTTCGCCGGAGGAGTTGCTTCATGGCCGAGATTAAATCCTCCGTCGGATTCGTCGGAGGCCTGGATGAAATGAACTGCTGACAGAATTTCATGTGCAGCTTCAACGCCTGCTCGGCCGTGATGTCCCGCTTAGACCGTCGCGTCTCGTCCTGCACCGCCTCGGCGCAGAGCCCGCAAATCCAACGACCTCCGTGCATGTCACGAACATGAGCAATGTACTCGGGCGTGCACTCCTCTGTGAGACCGCAGCACTCGCATTTAGCGAACTCCACCTCCGACTGCGCTCCTCCGGCTTTCGCATCCTTTGACACTACCGTCGTCGTGGCCATCACTAAAAACCCTAACCGAAACGAATTCGGAAAGAATCCCCCAAATAACAACAGTTGATTCAAATACGGAGGATCTAAGTTGATATCTTTTCCTTTAATGATTCGTTGATGACTATAATTACAAAATTTCAAATCACCCAAAAAAAAATAAAAACAACACTATCTCTCCTTCTCCCACTCTCTTTCTTCTACTGTCTGTTCTTTAACAACCTTAGACATGTCAGAATTTCAACGAACGCTCGTTTGTGTTTGTGACGTGTTGAAGATACAGAGCAGAGAGCTTTATATTTCCTATCTAAGAGAAGGAGAAAAAAAGAAAAAAGAAAAAAGAAAACTCAATCATTGGCGGTTTGGACTCTTGAGTATAAGGTGATTTCTTCCACGTCAGCCTCTTCTCGAGCTGGAGGAAATGGGTCCCACAGTTTCAGAACTTTTTGTTTTTCGCGGTAATCTAAGGGCATCATCAAAGCGGTTTGCCTTCGATCACTAATTTGGTTCGTACCCGTGCACGACAATGGTTCGGATACTGTACTGTGATGCAATGGGCGTTTATGCAGTTGATTACGGCTCTTCAATATCGGGCACCAGTTGAGTACGACTCCTGCCAGCTGTTAATGACAGTTACTTCCTCCTCTCCTTTTGCGGGTCTTCCAAGTCACTGGACTTGGAGGTTGCGTCATCATCGCAGCGCGTGGTGTCGTGATTGACATAGCGCGTGAGCAGAATCTAATTAGCGTGACGTGCGTGTTTTGCCGTAATAATAAGATCTTTGTTTTTATTGAATCGTCAATGATGGTGGCCACGTGGGACTTTTGTTGCCCCCATTCATTATCTACAAATACGGGTTTGGATCCGGATTTCGCACCGGAACGTAAAGGCCCGAGAAGTTGCAAAGTGGAAGTGATCATCACCATTTGAACGTATGATTGATCAAAGAACGTTTTTTTGTATGTTTATATGTGATTTAATTTCTTTAACTGTTATATTTTAAAAATTATCACTTTAATTTGATATTTTTATAATATTATTGGCTCATGTTATTATTGTAGCGTAGTTAACATTGAATTTAAAAATCATTGTTGAATAAATATTTTAACCGACTAATCTTTTATAACAAGTAGTAATATTTAAACATACAATGTCATAGTGTAAAAAATAAACAACCAGGCACAATAAGCGGATTATATTAGTTGTTAAGTTATTCTATCAGTAGTTTGTTGGCATAAATTATAGAGGTTCTTAGCAAATAGCTTATCAGCTATTTTTTAATTTATTGACTAAAAGTTAACTTTTTGACTATCTTAAAAAATTATTGATATATTTAGTAAATGACTTATTTGTTAGCTTATTTAATTCTAATAAGCTAATTTTAAAAAGCTCCATAAGAAGAATTTTTGGAGTTAATTGTTTGACTAATGATAGTCTTACTCTCTACTTTTACTCTGTGTATTTTTAAAATTGACTTTTTTTATCGTACTAAAATTTGGAAGAATATAATAAAAGGATTAATTAAACTTTTTAATCTTTATTTAATTTTATAATATTAGTTTACATTTAAAAATACCATAATATTAAGTTTTTGAACATAAAAAATCACATTAAATTGATATTTTTAGTATGTAATTATTATATATCGTACATGTGCTATACTATAATTATAGATATTTTAATTTATTAAAAAATAAATTTCATACGTATTATGTGAAAAATACTAATATGATGTAGCTCGCCGTATCATTTATATTAATAGAACATTTAACGTTGGGCATTATTATTATTATTATTATTGTTATTATAGTTGTTGTTATTGTTGTTGTGTTTTTTATTAAAGTTATAAACTTAATTTATGTAAAATTAAATATATAAATTTCAAATTCTTATAAGAATATTCAACGAAATACTAAGAAATATAATATTCATGCTCTTATGATTTTTTTAAAAATCATATCCTCATAAGTCATTTTACACATCAAAAGTTAATACTAAACAGCTAATTTTACTAAACATTTTTAATAAAAAATTGATGTTATCTGCTTATCAAATCAACTGATATAATCAACTAACCACGGATAAAATTAGCTAAAAGCTAATGTGATTCGCTGTTTGCCAAACAGCGCTTATCAACTGATTTGTCTAACGAGTAACAGCAATTATTTATTTAAAGATGTTTGGTAAAATTAGTTATTTAATATTAACTGTTTATGTATAAAATAACTTATGAGAGTGTGACTTAAAAAAGACTTACAAGGATACAAGTATTATATTTTAGAATTTGTTTGAACATTCTCATAAGAACTTAAATTTTATATATCTAATTTTACAAAAATTAACTTTATAATTTTAAACTACTGCTACTGTTATTATTACTACTGCTACGTTAATACTGATGTTGCTACTACTTTCGGTTTTTTCACATAAAATGATGTGGCATTAAATAAAATAATGCTGTTTAAAATTAAAAAATAAATTTAATTTTACCCAATCAGATTTTGATATGTCTAAGTTTTATCGAACTCGAGCTCCAGTCTGAAATTTCAGGCAGGGTTGGACTTAAGCCGAGCCCATTGCAATGCATACTCGCAGCTTGTCCGTCAAAGTTCAACGTTCTCAATAAGTCTGTGTCCAAGTGGTTATAACCCAAAAGCAACTCCATGTGTAACCAGTAACCCATCGATAATTGTTTAAAATTCCAGAAACATCTAAAGCCGACCGCACATGCGCCGTCCAGTTAGAATTTGGTTCAGGAGGATCACTTTGTCAGGTCGATTTCAAACACGATCACCTCCGCACAATAATATTTAACGTACCAGCTCGAGCGTGGAGGGTGTGAGTGGCCTGTGACCATATACAGCTGGCCGAAAAGGAGGAGTGCGTAAATTTCATCACCCAAGTCGATAAAAGACTATAGGTGAGTTGGATTAAATCCTAAATAATCTTGCTTATACATAAAAAATTTGAACAGTTAAAGACTTAAGACCAGATGTAGAGAATTTTAAATCAATTTTTAGACAAATAATGTAGTTTAAATATCAAAATTTTCATCAAAATATAATTTTTATCTTAACATTCCATGATGTTTAAATTTAATTTTAAAAATTTTAAAAACATTTAAAATAAACTCTTAATTAATTATATTTTAACGATGTTGAATACATTTTTTAAAAATATGATAAATCTTATTGTCAAGTATGCTGACTGAGACAAAAGCCCTTCTTCTCATGTATATGAACGTCAATTCTTAAGGTTTGTCTTTTAGAAATTAAAACTGGCAAATCTTTTTTCGTTTAATAAAAATCTCAAATATGATCTATAATATAAAAAATTGTGTAGATAAATAAAGTATTATTTTATTTTTTAAATATGTTGATGAGATTTGATAGAAATGTTCAAAACAATATTTAAAGATATAAAAAATATCACGCCTTTAATTTTACTAAAATTTTCATTCAATAAAAAATTATTTTTGAACTTTTTAAAAATGTTAAGATTAAATTTGAATATTTTAAAATCGATTTATCATCCCTACTTCCGGACTATTTGTTATTTAATCATGTAATAAAATCAACGATTTATATTATTTACAATTATAAATAATATAAATCGATATTATGTTAAAACTAATTTAATTATCGAAATCCAAACGCACCTCTTCAATCTTTACTCCCAAAACCAGCTCATTTTTATAATCAATCAAAACTGTACGACAGCAGCCTTTCTTGAAAAATCAGGTGACACGACATCGTTTTTGTTCATTTCCTGCGATTAGAAGTCCATTATTTGTCCACCGAAATCAGCTTGAGGAGGACAATTGAAAGAAGAAAGAACCCTTCGCAAGCAACTGTGCCCGAGGTAGATAAGTATGAACTGCCTTCTTTTTTTTTTCTAGTTTCGACTGACTTTTTTAACCAGTTGAATCAGGAATAGCTTTTCCGTAATCTCAATTGCCACGGTCCAATTTTTGGCCATGCTTGGTAGCTTCTTTTTGGCGCTTCTTGTTGGTTCCTCTAGTAATGGAGGAACAAATCTATTTTTTATACCCTCTTTGCTTGGCCTTCATCACCTATTTATCTTATTTTGTCTTATGCAGGTATCCTACGGGACTCAACCAGGTGCCCTCAACCAGTAGTTTCTCATGAATACCGATTTCAGCAGGAGCAATTCATCAACTGGAAATCATCGCCCCATGTCTGGATCAAGCTTAACACTGATGATGCTTGTCAACGATATTCTTTAACGGCCACTGCAGGCGGCGTTCTCTAAGATAGAGCAAGCCACTGGCGAGAAGGATTCTCATATCATATTAGATGGTGCTCTCCGCTGAATGCATAACTCTGGGAGTGTTCACTGGACTCACACTTGTATGAAATTTGGACTATCACCGAATCGAGCTCGAGGTCGAGGTCGATTCCAAGGCATTGTTTGATCTTCTGTCCTCTGCAGACAGCCGTTCCAAGACGCCCAACCCAATTGTCCGGGGTATCTATGAGCTGTTCACTAAAAACTGGATTGTTACTTATCGTCACATCTATCAAGAGAGCAACAGATGTGCTGACTGGTTAGCCAAATATGCCGGCAATTTGACATTGGTGTCCATCATTTTAACACAACACCCGTTGGGGGCCACTTGATCTTTTTATAGGATCTATCGAGAATTTGTTTCTTCAGATTTAGCGTGTAACGTTTTTCGTTTGCTTCCTTTTTTTTATAAAAAAGAACCCTTCGTAAAAAGAACGTGAAGAGAGGGTTTCCTTAAACATATTCGCAAGCGCTTGTCAACTAATGCTGAATTATGAGAGTACATTCAACAAGGATGTCAATGAGTCGGGTCGAGTTCAGGCAGAGAGTTGGAATGGGCTGACCAGCAACCTAGCCCACCGACGGGCTGTTCGACTCGTGGTCCAAGTTACGGGCGGGTCGGGCAAATCTCGGCTCGTTTATATTTTTTTAATTTTAAAAAATACAAAACGAGCAGATCATAATCTACTCGTGGCCTACCCATAGCCCACCAAACTCGGGTAAAAAATAGATCGAGTTGGGCCAAAATTGCCATCGCTAACATTCAGGACTAATCTTGGCTTGGACTTTTAGTTTTCGACGTGTTATCTTATAAGTGGATTCTCTTGAGGTAATCAATATTCTTCATCCATGTTAATGTTAATTGAGGGTCATTTTTTGGTATAGGATACTTGAGTTTTAACGTGACGCGACTAGGATATTTAGTTTTAACATGTCTATCGAAAAGAAAATTAGAGTACAAATAGCCTGACTTATTTAGCATTATGCTTCAGACTAGACTTATATATTCTCCAGGAACCTCCATCTATAACCAGGGAGTTGGTCCAAAAGTTTATAATGTTTAATTTTTTAATTAATTAAATAATAGAATTTATATATAACATATGAAACAAAAATATTAAATATTAATCTACCATGACTTCTCGTATTTTTTACATTAACAAAAAAAAATTAAGGCTAGAGCAATTATTATTAAAAATTTAAAATTAAAATATTTTAAAAATTTAAAATAATATTATAAAATTGAGTAAATTTTAAAATTTTTATAATTAATAAAAATAAAATTAAAAACATTTAAATAAATACTAACTTTTATAAGAGTTTCTACTCTTTACGGTAGTTAACTCAAAATTTAACCTACTACTATGAGCTTTAACGAATCAGTTAATTGATAATCAGAGTTCGATCGGAGGGTGGAGATATAGAGAGAGAAACTGAGGGGTCAAATCTAGTGTTGGGTTTGGGTCAGTCTTTATTGTTTTTTAAATTATAAATATAAAATTTGTGGTGTTGATTATTTGGTAATAAGACAAAAAGAAAAATTTCTAACAAAATCAGGGACACGGAGAAGCAGAGATTTATAGCTGAGACCTCAAACACCAGTAGATGGATGGATAGAGAGCGAAGCGAAGCTCCAATCCCCAAAAAAGGGAAAAATTATATAAAAAAACTTAAAAAGATTTAAGCTTTACTATAATTCGACTTCGATTTTTCATTCGTTAATTACTACTCTCACTTGTCTGATCTCTCTGTACCTTATCTTGTTCAGCTAATGGATCCGTTTTATTTGTTTTGTAAAGGTATAGTATGTGCAGATTCCCTCTAATCTTCGTGTTTCTGATGGCTGGATCTTTTTTTTTTCCCCATCTTTCTTTCCCTTTAAAATTTTCAATTCCTTTTGTACTTCTGCTGGTTGTTTTGTTCAGCCCAGTGATCTTTTTTTGGGTAAAGTTTCGATTTTCGGTGTTGAATTTTCGAGATCTTTTGTGAATCGATTCTGCGTAATCTGAATTTGTGGTTAAGGTTTGTCTTTACCTGGTGCTATTCTGTTTGAAATTCGGGGTATTTGATGGAGCTGTTTAGGTTTCAGTAAAAACCTCTCTGTGTTTCTTTTTTGGGTCCTTCCCGTTTTCTTGTCTTGAATTACATATTTTTCGAGGATTTTTGTGTTAGTTCTTACTGTTTCTTTAGAACATGAAGCTAATTTTCACTTTTCTTGAGCTGATAAGTCAAAGGCCTGGAGCTGGTTATGTGAAATTTGGTATTATAATTTGTACTGGTTTACTATCTTGAATGATTATTTATTTTTATTATGGTACACGTGATTAATCTTTTTTTTTTTTAATTTGGATATGCATAAATGCGAATTGACTCACTAAATCTCGTATTTAAGGTTTTGAGATTGAAGTGACTGTGTTCTGGTTGATGTCAGCATTTAGCTTCAAAATCTTTGGACAGCTATGTCAGTAAATGCATGCTTTTAGCTAAGGTTGTTAAAGATCATTCTAGCTAGGACGGATTTTATACATATGATTGTGTCATGAATTATGGTACTTTTTGTCTCTTGACTGATGAGTTGTATTGGATGAAATACTCCTGCAGGCTTTGGATAAATCCTACCTAAGGACGAGGTTTTTCTGTGTCATTTTGTGTTTTATGAATGTAGATTTTTTTTTTCTTTTGGGTCCATTTGAGTAAAGATATGAGCTTGTCCAAGAAAGGTTCTCAATTAAATGATTCCAAATTAAGCATTTTGAACAAGGCGACAACTTTGAATCCAAATGCTGCGGAGTTTGTTCCCTTTTCACTCAGGTCACCAGTTTTGCCTTCTGGAAATACTACAAGTTTTGCAGATGTGGCATCGAGGTTTACTTCATCTGGAACGGTCGGTAAAGCAGTGCTTGATCGATCAGAGTCATCTGTTTCTAATGCATCTGATGATGAGGCTCATCAATACTGGCGTCACCAGCTTCCTGACGATATCACCCCAGATTTTAAGGTCATGGGTGAAGATGAGTCCCAAGGACTAGGTGGGATCTCTTTAACAGGCTTGTCTTTGCATGATGGTACTGAAGTGCCAAACTTTACAGCTTCTTCAGGCAGTGGATATGTATTCACTGAGAGACAGCAACCCTCTCCACACCATATTAATGGCAACAACTCCAGTGAGAAAATAAGATATGCTACTTCTTCTTACGTGGAAAATCCAGCTTCAACCAATATTCTGAGTTTTTCAGCTAAGCCTTGGGACAAGCAAAATCTTACCAGTGATCAGCTTCTTGGAAATGGTGGGGAGTTCCATCCATATGCTGGGTATCCTACACAAGGGATGATGAATGGTCTTTTAGGTGATAGCGCAGTGTTGGATGATACAGATGTGAACCCAATGGAGTTTTTGGCTTCACAATTTCCAGGGTTTGCTGCTGAAAGCCTCGCTGAAGTTTATTTTGCAAATGGATGCGACATAAATCTGACTATTGAAATGCTCACTCAGCTTGAGGTAAACTTCTTAGTTTCCTCTTATTTAACATTCTTTTACACTTGCAGTCTTATGGTAATGAAGTGGGTCCATCTTCTTTGAAGTGTATCCGCTTGTAAAAATTTCAAGATGTGGACTGTCTTTTCTTCCAATTGTCTGTGGAAATTACATTGGCGATTTTCAAGAATGACATGTTTAAGATATTTATTTGAAACGAAGTAATTATCGGTGTTATTGGTGATGCTTTGAGGAGAATTTAGTTTGCATTTTCTCTGTAAGATTTCAAGCTTCAGCCGATTCTCTGTTCTGTCATTCAACTCAGGAGGCAGCCGTTGAACTGATATGCTCCAGCTTTTTAGTGATGTAAAATAGTTAAGCTATTGGAATTTTCTTTTCTAACTGTAGCTACCATTACCAATGCATCCTTTGCCTTCTTTGGCAGAAAAGAGGTGACTCCCTTAAGGTGATTCAGTATAACCTCCAATGTCTAAGCTATAGGGCCTTTTGTGATGAATTTGCAAATTCTTTTTTTTTTTGGCTTTTGTTCCAAATATTATGAACTAGTTTACCATCTGATCTATGTATGTACATATATAAATATTGGCATTGTTTAGGAGTTGGGTGCTATGGTTGATCTGCAATTGTCACAACTCTCAAGTAATTAAAACTGTTTTCATAATATGCATGTTATCAACAGTTGTCCATTCTATTTAGGCAATTATGTAAGCATTGTTCGTGATTGTAGCTTCAAGTCGATGGTGGTCTCAATCAGAATATGAACCCAACGGCATTGTCAGCTCCTAATCTCGGCGCACTGGACTTTCCTGCACTTACTATGCCAGATACTCAGAATGGTCCTTCAAAATATGTTGGAGATGATATTCAGCAAACTGGGAATCCTTATATATCTTCGGACAAAGATAGCACGCTCTTATTCAAGACCAGGGGTTCGCTTCAATTTAGAGGTTCTGGAGATTTTGCTTCAGCTGTCAGAAAATTGGCTTCTCAGGATTCCGGAGCATGGAAAAATGAAAGAAACGGCTCAGCTAATTCCACCGTTGGCTCCAGTAGAAGGGCGCATGGATTAGCTAGTGCTTATAACAGTGGGCATGGTAGAGGTGTTTATGCTGATAGGTTGCGCAGTTCAGCTCGAGCACCTCCTGTCTGGCTTGAAACAGGAGAAGCAGTGGGTAATGTTCCTCAGTCAACAAGTTATTTGCATTTATGCTGCTTTTAATTGTGGGAGTGATGTCTTCTGGACATATATCTGCTTTTAACTTTTTTGAGCTGGCAGCAAATATGTACTCTGAGCTGCGGGAAGAAGCTCGTGATCATGCACGCCTGCGCAATGCATACTTTGAACAGGTGATTCCTTTATCTAGGTTGTGATTGTTATGTTTTTTTCTTCCACCTTTGACCTTCATCTTGATACCTTGAATGGGATCTCAAATTGTGAAGTCATACTAGAGGTGTATGGCCTCCAATTAAAAGTTTCTAGGTGAGGATTTCTGTCTATGCCTTAAAATTAACATACTCAAGCTTGAAGAATATATTGAGCTCTGTGATCTCTCAGTAAAAAATTAAGCTACTTTCTTGTAGACTAAAGTCAGAATAACAAGGTGTTGAACTATGTTAACCGCAGTCTAGAAAAATGCTCCATAGAAAATGTAATTTACCATAGGCATACTTTCCCTAAAAGGAAGATGCTAGTACTGCATTGATGTGTCTTATGGAACAAGTTGAGTGACTATGCATGCTGACAACTCTGAGAAGCTCGGGACGGGAGTCTGCTCCAATCCTTAATCATTGTTTGATGGTTGTATATAATTGAACTTTTGTTGAAGGAAAATGTATTACACATGATCGTTGAAACAGGCACGGCAAGCATACCTTATTGGAAACAAAGCTCTGGCAAAGGAATTGAGTGTAAAAGGGCAACTGCACAATATGCATATGAAAGCAGCACATGGAAAAGCTCAGGAATCTATATATCGCCAGAGGTTTGTCAGTTCTTGTTAGTTCTCTTCTTTCTTCCAGGGCTGAAAGCTGTGTCCAGCTTGAAAATGAAACAGTTTGGTTTATACCTCCACTTGTCTCTTTAAAACTTCTGCTTTGTGTGGAAAATAACTGCTTATTGTATCTGGATTAAAAGGAGCTATAGGACCTTGTATGTTGTATGGAGCAGAAAATTTCAATTCTATTGTATAATTATCATGCTTCACATTCTAGAAATATGGTGATCTTTCAATCTTCTGAGCTAATTAATTTTGTTCTGGTGCCTTGTGTGTATAAATTTTCTCCAGGAATCCAGTAGAACTAGAGGTTCAAGGGAATGGTAGAGTGCGAGAACGGATGATTGACCTTCACGGGCTGCATGTAAGTGAAGCCATTCATATGTTAAAGCATGAACTGAGTGTTCTAAGAAGCACAGACGGCGCAGCAGAACGACGCCTGCAGGTTTACATATGCGTGGGGACGGGACATCACACCAGGGGTTCCCGAACACCAGCAAGACTTCCTGTTGCGGTGCAGCGATACCTACTTGAAGAAGAGGGCCTTGACTACACTGAACCACAGCCAGGCTTACTTCGAGTAGTCATACATTGAATCACAAATCACCAATATGAGGTATAGGACTTATCGATCCATCACAGTTAGTTATCTAAATCATTCTTGTATCTGTATACGGAAAGAAATGGAGTTAGTATCTGAAGCCTGGAGACGGAAAAATTTGGAAAAGGACAAAGAACGAAAAACAAAAAAATGAAGTTGGTTTAAGGAAAGGTAAAGGAAATGCATTATCAGGAAAGGTTTAACAGGTCGACAGCAGTCACAGCACCAACCACCATGTTTTGGTAGGCAGTCAGAGGAGACAAGTTCATCAGCAACTGTGGGTTCATTGTGAATTTTGTACCTTACATTTTTTTTTCTCTTTAGCTACATTCCATTTTCTTTTTTTCTCAATCAGAATGTAACTGATAGTGTTTAGTTGCATGATAGTACAAATTCAGCACAAAGCCCATTTGGAATCACTAAATCTGTTCTCCATCTGTATATTTAATCTCTGGCAGGCGTTTAATGGTTTAGTTTCATTAAATGTTGGCTTCCCGGGTTTTGATAAATGGTGAAAATGATTGTAAAAATAAATGGTGTGAATAGTAAGAAGGAAGAAGAGCGTGAAGGTGAAGCTGTTGCATTTGATTATGTCAAAAGTTCAAAAGTCTGAATCTTGGTGAACAAAGAAATTAATTATCTTGAATACTAGCTAGTGGCAGCAGATTTTAGGCAGTTGACGGTAACTTAATTTAGATGTCGCCAGCAATCCGCCATCAACAAGCTTAAGAAAACGAAATCTTTCTCGTCTTTCTGCTGCCGACGTTGCTGTGTTACGTTTCTAATCATAATACAAATTATAATCAAATCCCAATGTCCGTGTTTCTTTTCGAGGTGAGTTTGATTAATGTTTTCGCAAATTTAGATCTACTTGAAACTTGGTGCGCACCAGGTGTTTGATATAATGTCTGATCAAGTTCAAGATAGCATCGATGGATTTTCAAATTTCGTGCTAACTGGGTTTTCGTTTCTTCTCCATCTTATTTGACTCTTTCAGGGCCGTTGGCATTAATAGATGGATTCTCTTGGAGCAGGTGGATGTTCTTCTGAGACTTTTAGATATATGGAGCTTGCAATAGAACAGGTATTGTGATTGAATTGGACAAAGATTATCAGGGCATTCATGGGCTTTTCATATAATGTTCCGTTCAGCATTTTGGATGAGTTCTCTTTCCAATAGTGGTGATTCTTTTATGGCAGGCCAAACATGCATTGGAGTGCCTTGAGGTGCCTGTTGGGTGAGCTATGACCTTTAATGCCAGTTTAATTTGTCATGATCTACGCTCTGATAGGAATTTGTATAACTCATAAATGTTTACTGTAACCTAATCGGAGCTTGCTCATTCAGGTTTAGATTAATTTTTGCATTTTCATTTATTTAATAACTCTAATCTTTCAACTTTTGTTAACCAGATGTGTGGTTGTTCGAGATGGAAAGGTCATTGCATCTGGAAGGAACCGAACTACAGAGACCAGAAATGTAAGTCGATTGAAAGCTTGGCCTTTTCACTGTTAATCACTACACTGTCTTATGACCATATTCACCAACTCCTTGTTGCCCCACAATCCACCTCCAGCTTGCTATGATGGTTTGATCATCAAGCAGTTCTGCAGGATTTACATATTCGAAAGTACATTTCTTTTTTCTTGCAAAGTCGAGAGTGAAACCTAGAGGGAAGTAGCTAATGCAATCAGCTTCACTATGATAATCATATATTGTTATTGAACACTTCCCTGGGGTTTTGTACCACCTAGAATCAGAATGGGTTTGGTTTTGGGTTTGAATTGCAATTTTATTTTGATTTGATAACTGTATAGGAATAGATACTCCTACTGCTTCCTTGTGAATGTAGTGAAGAGTGCAGAAAAGAATTTACTGATTATTGTTTCCCAGATTATGAAATATGTCCCTGGCTGACATTTATAAGAATCTTTCACTGGTGATTTTGTGATGGAAACTGCAATTCAAAATTTTCCATTTGGGGTCCCTGTAATGTTGGATACTTATCTGTCTGGTAGGCCACAAGACATGCAGAGATGGAAGCGATTGATATACTTCTCAAGCAATGGCAAACATGTGGACTTTCAGCATCTGAAGTTGCTGAAAGATTTTCAAACTGCGTTCTCTATGTTACATGTGAACCATGTATCATGTGTGCTGCAGCTTTGTCTATTCTGGGTATGCTAATGCCCTTCTATTGAGAAGTATTCTAATGCCTTTTGCCAACTCTTTTTATTTTGTTTAAGTTTTCTGATCAATTTTTAGTTAATTTTTTGCATATAGGTATAAAGGAAGTATATTATGGCTGTGCAAATGACAAATTTGGAGGTTGTGGATCAATTTTGTCACTGCATTCAAGCAGCCCTCAGACAAATACCAGGTTTGTCCTACTGTTAATTGTTATTAAGGAGGGCTGATAAGATTTCTCTTACGGGTGATTCTGTGTAAATGACTGGCTTAAAGAAAAGGATGCTGCAGTCAAGTGTGTGAATATAGGCCAATGAAAAGCAGAGGATTACTTTTTGATATTGGCTGTTTCAACAAAATTTATCTTCCTCCTTTCTAAAGCCAACTAATCAAAGGATATTTTAACATCAGAACATGGAAACAGGCTATCCTTAGGGAATCAAAAGCTTGCTTAATATTGTAAATTTCTACCTCTTGAATAAGCACAAGCACTTGGAATATTTTGGATCCTACATGGAATTTGACCATACAAGAAATGGAGATCCATGACTTTCTCTACGTGGATGACATTTGCAATATATTCTGGTTGCAGTTCTTATGAATACATGTGGCAATGTTTTTGTCTAAGTTGCTGTCGTCGGTATGCTAACCTGGGAAGTTTTTTAAGCCTACCAGTGATGGTAAATAACCGCACATAGACATTTGTAATTTAGTTGTGTATCGTTTATTTGACAGTGAGGAAGATGCACCAGGGAAAAGCTTCAAATGTACTGGAGGAATAATGGCATCAGAAGCAGTTTCTCTTCTGCGTTTATTCTATGAACAAGGGAACCCTAATGGTATGCCTTTTTATCCTTATTTAAGCTTTATTCCAAACATTAGTAGTCATAATATAGAGATAGCTTGAATTAACAAGCAGGTTGGAGAAAATGCTGATTGCTTATTAACAATCATTCTTAGACATATCAATTTCTTTGTTTCTAGTATTACAATTGAATTGTATACCATGCAAACGTTGACAGAAGGTAAATAAATAGATTTAAATGGGGTATCCTTGTAGACATAAGCAAGTATAATTTGGTTCATTTTCAGTTAATATTGTTAGATTCTGCTTAATGGTTATACAATTGTACAGCTCCGAAGCCTCACAGGCCTCTTACACAAGCCAAACCAGATATGTCATTGTAGCCTTGTAGCTTCCTTGGCCATGATCGAACTGTTGGTGATATTGCTCACTAATGTTTAAGAAGATAGGAATAGGTGTCTGTTTTAACTTCTATATTTGATTTACTTGTTGAACAGTTACGTGAGTGTTTACTTTAGAACTGCATACACTTTAAGGCTTGTGATGATCTTAAGTTTGTTTCGTTTGATACCTACTGTATACAAATCAAACATTTCACTTTTTTAGCTTCTAATGAAGACATTGTAATGCCTTTCAAGTGCTGGATGTGAGAAATAGAGGCACATTTGTGGTTATCAGGAACTTTGAATATGAACTCTTAGCTTGATTTAGTTGATTGAATAAGTAAGAAACAGACGGGAATGTTTAAAGATTTTACCATTCAGATCCTTAAAAATAAACTTAAAAATGAAAATTAATTTTGGACCATCAAATTTTTGAACTTGTATGAAACAAGTGAGGTACCAACTGTGAAAAATAGCAGATAAATGTTCAAGGGGATTTCGTAGTTAGAGGACTTCACTCTGTTGTATTACTGCACTATGATGCCAATCAAATGGAACATAGCAAACAATTCTGACTCATATTCTAGTTGTACGAAGAATTCTGAAACTTTCCCATTTCATAGTTTTCCTGTCATTTCCATTACAAATACGGGTTTTAAGGGACGCGTTTTAAAATGATTCTGCTCATGCTCTGGCCTTAACTCCATTGAAACCTATTCTTTCTGTATCCGTATTTACATTTGACCAAGTGGTGAAGTAAGCTCCTTTAGGAGTCTTCCGACAGGGTTGGACGCTTCAGAGTGACGGTGACAGAAATTGCTACTTACTCATCTTTAAACAAGCTGAAACCAGTAAATATCACTTGAATCGAGTTCAAAGTGACTGCAGATATGACCAATATAAAGGAAGCTATTTTTACGGTATATACAAAGAGGTTAACATAAAAGTTTTAAAATGTACACTTTCCAATGTAAAAAGGAGTTGCAATTCTGTACTTTCATAGAAGTGAGGTTTTGCTATTAATGCTTGCTGGTTGTTCATGATATCCCTTTTGCAATTCGCCATTTGTCATCGAGAATGAACGTGAAAATGGAATCTTTTAATAACGACTCTGTCACCTAAATGCTCTTTCTTGTGACCATAATTCGTAATAAAAATGATCATTCCACGTACCCATTTTACTTCCAATGCCCCACTTAACAAACATTTGCGGTTATGTGGAAAAAGATTGGATATTTGTAGCAAATTTCAAATAATGCAACATTGGTTTTGTTGATGAATTAAGTGTTCGTGATTGCTGGTTCTCTTTCGCCATTTCCATTATAATGCTTTACTTTTCCAGAGTTCATATTTCATAGACTTGGCAATTGAAGTTGTGATTGCAGGATTTATTCACCAAACTAATGAGCATGTAAAGAATAATAGTAGCTCTATTGCACATTCATTTAAAATCTCTACAGTTGTTTGTGGAAATTGACTTGTTATGCATGTCATGAATAAAGATATGAACATAACTGCTGTTTGATGCTACTTCAAATCAATGAAAAGATATGCTTAATTCGATGTAATGAAGCGTTGATTATAATTTTTTTGACAATTGAAATTCGGAGTTCTGATGTATCCAGTGCATTGGTGCCGAAAATTTCATAAATAAAGTTTTAAGTTTTTGAAAATAAAAAAAAAGATGCTCTATAAACAGATGTTTGGTTGAAAGTAACTTTTGGAAACAGGTGATTTCCTAAAGGCTAAAGAGTTTGATATAAGGACAGAGAAATAGAGAGAGAAAGGTTTATGGGCTTTAGGCAGGTTCCACGGAGGAAATCATTCCCTTGTTCTCAAACGTTTCTCCGATCAGGTAAACTTCTTGGGTCTTTTTTTTTTTCCCTTTGACTTTTTTTTTTTGGTTGTTGATCGTATGTGATTGTATTGTGCTGTTATGAACTTGTTTTTTCATTTTTGTGATGCCTGAGAATTGATATGATACAAGAAAGTGTCTGTGTTCGAGAATTTGTGAATCTATGAAAACCCAAGTGCTATATTGCGTCTCCTTGACTGTCCTTAAACGTCCCCTAGAAGCACCGCCATACCCTTTTCATGGTTTGATAGTTGACATGGTCAAAATAGGTTCTATATGTCTTCCTTGATTACGCATTTGGACTTTATACAGATTGTTAGATAGGATATTTGATTTCAGGTTAATGCAGAAGTGTGTGTTTTGTGATTTGTGAGCCAAATGGGGAAGTTAAGAAACAATCTGGACCCTCTTGGTTGCAATAATAAGAATTTTTCCGGTGAATCAAGGTCTACCCTCTGACTACGAGAAACATGTCCTGCTATACCCAAAAAAAGAAGGGAAAAAAAGAGGAGTAGATCGTCCAAGGAAAATATACAGGGAATTAAAAGTTGTTGTATATTGATCATTATATTCTACCCTGAAACCTAGAGGTAGAAGCTTCATCTTTGACATGTTTTGCATCAACCATAAATGAATAATTACTTCTCAGTTTCGGATGATGTTTTCTCTTTCTTTTCTTAATGCTAATACTTCATTCATCCCATGTAGTTTATAGCTTTAGATTGTCAGTCACCTAATTGGTAAGGAGGTAATAAATGATGAATTTAGATACAAGTGTAGGATACAAGAGGTTAATCCTCACTTCACTGGTACCAGTGTCGATTATTCATGTCAACCGAAGAAAAAAACATCAATTTCCTCTAAGACTAAGAACTTGATGAGGACGATAAATTCCAATGCATGAAAACCTTGTTTTCTCAGAGAATCAATCCTAGTAAATGGACATTTTTTTAAGTTGTGCTGCTTGCATAACAGAATTTTCTTCTTGTTGTCAATCAACTTCTCCTAGAGAGCAGAAATACAATCTTCCACATATACTTAAGTGCTTTCATGTGATAATCTTGATATAGATTACTTGCATAGTTCAATTGAGGCTGCTTTATTTCATGTTTCTGATCATGAGAAACAGGATTTTGCACATGATGGGATGGGTGACTCTGAAATTTGGCATATGTATCCTAAACGCCATGATCCATCCAGTACCATCAGAAGTCCTCAGCTATCTACTGTCAGTACATTGTCAGAGTACTCAACACCAAAGTTTGTATATCAGCGAAGAAAGATAAGAAGAGTTTCTTTTGACAATTCCCTAGGAGAGTTTGCTGCACGCTCAAAGACAAATGTAGAGGATTATATTTCTGTTGTAGGTCCAGATACTCCGTCAGTTGCAGCTCTTGAAGGGGTTGATGTCTTGAAGTCAGGGTCTATTAATGGATGTTCATCTCCCAGTAGACTGCATCCTGATGAAGTTTGCAAAACCAGCAGGCAGACTATTGTTGAAGTTGACAATTTTAATGATAGTTTTTCATCATCAAAATCAAATACGGAATATGTTTCAGCTTCTGGGTCGACTGAACTTGATACTGGTGAGTGTTCGTCATCCTGTGCAATGATTGTTGAGGTCATGGCGAAGGATTTATCAACAAAGGATCTTTGCATTTGTATACTCAAGAGTGGGGGGTTGTTGGGCAGAGTCTGGCCCTATGGGCCTGATGCTGCAAATGAAGCTGTTGGTGATGCCAGTGGTAGGACAACTTCTCGCTCGTGCAAGATATGTGCTCGTGTGGAATTGGTCTTGAAAATGCTAATTTGCGATAACTGTGAAGAGGCATTTCATGTATCTTGCTGTAATCTGCGTATGAAAGTAATACCAGCAGAAGAGTGGTTTTGCCATTCATGTCTGAAGAAGCATAAAATTCTCAAGGAGACAACTTCTAGAAAGTCTCCTAATATCATGGGAGGAAGGAAAAGATCTAGAAATGCTTCATCTGCCAATCATTTGCATCCTGCAGCACGTATGTTGAGAGATAATGAACCTTATGTGACTGGTGTTCGAGTTGGAAAAGGTTTCCAAGCAGAAGTTCCAGACTGGTCAAGTCCAGCTAATGCGTATGTTCCTTCACTTTTGTCAAGTCCAGCTAATCTGTATGCTCCTTAACTTTTAGACCTCTCATGTTGATAGTGGCCCAGGGTTGTAATGGGAATGTAGGGAAACCATTTTTCTGCTGTGATTTGTTTATTTGATAGACCATGTCTCTTCACTGCCAAAATTTCATCAATGCTATTGACAACTTGCCATTAGAGGCCATCACACAGTCATAAAAGCTCAGCTAGATCTTATCCTTTGCCTACGCGTTATTACTTCAAACAATTATATTTCCCTTCCTTTATCCTCGTGGAACTGTGTTCGGGTTCTGGAATTGGAGTTTGAAATTTTAGAAAATTTTGTTTGCACCTATAGATTTGGAAAGACTAGTGGTTCATGTATATATCCTTCAAGGTTGCAAATGGTTATCAAATCAGCTCAGGAGAAACTTGGCCTGATTAGGGAGTAACTAAGAAAAAAAGGCCTGTTATCCTATCATGATAACTTTAAGATGGAAACTTAACTTAGCTAAGCTTTTAAAAGTAAAAGATTTAATCTCCAAATTCTGCCTTTGGGAGCAACAGGCTAGTGCTTTTACTTATTCTGTTTCTCCTGTTTTCATGAACACAGTTCTCTTTGTTTATTGCTTAATGTAAGAAAGTTCTAAATACACATATAACATCTTTAGTTTTTCTTCTCCTTTTTGTACTATTTTTTAGCTTGGCACACGTATATAACCTGATTGCTAGTTAACTTTGCGTCTTGTCTTTTGGGACCTTACTTCCAACTTGTTCTTGACACTCATGATTGCCTCTCAGTAATGCCGATGCCATTGCAAAACCTGAGGAAATGACGTTGTCAAGTGATCCATTTAGTTCACATGTAAGGCTCAATTCATTCATAATCTCGAAGAAGTATTCAATTAAACCATAAATTAGTAAAGGGTTAAGGAGAAAACTAATATCTATTTATGTAGGTGCTGAATCCGATCAAACCCTCTAAGGATAGCTCAGTAGCCAATTGGCTTCAATGCAGAGAGGTTGTAGATGGTGGCGGGGAAGGTGGAACTGTATGTGGAAAGTGGCGAAGGTAACCAAATGATGATATACTCTCTTTTGTTGGTTTTAAAAGAAATTACTGCTGCAAAAAAAACAAAACGAAAGAAATAAGAATTGTACATATTTTTACAAGAAACAGAGGACAGATGTTCTTTTATTCAAATACACTATCAATGCACGATAGAATGCTAATTTATAGGCTAACAAACAGAAAGTTATGTTACTAACATATATTCTTGCTAACTAAAAACACTAAAAATCTCCAATTAACAAGCTAACCAATCAATCGATTTGAGAGTTTGTTGCAGTATTTTTCTCCAGCAGATTTAGAATTGTCTCCAGCAACAATTTTTGAATCATATCTCTAACACTTTCCCTTGATTCAAAATCACAGACTCCTTGCACCTGATGATGTACTTCCCATCGCTCTTCAATAGTTGGAGCACTTCTCTCCAAAAAACTTCTTCTTGGTGCATTTCTCGTCAATATTAAAACAAATTTTCTTCTTCTTCAACAACATGTGCCAAATTGACACTTTCTTCAGTCTTATTTGTGCAATTCCTTTGTATATAGCCGAACTTCTTGCATTTGAAACACTGAGGCTTTCTCATGTGCCAACAATTGTCTTCAGCATGACCAGACTTCTTGCAAATACCACATTGAGATTGAGCTTTTCCTTTTGAAGATGAAGCCTTTTCTAGATAAGTCCCCTTAACTTCCTATTGAGTGCCTTCTTTTCTCAACATTCTTCTTTGCTCCTAAGCATGTAAAGCATTGATTAATTTCAGACAAGGTAATTTGGTTGATATCTCTTGAATATCTCTTGAATCCTCTAGAGATGAATTTTTTGCCTCAAATCTTTCGGGCAAACTTACAAGCATTTTTTCTATAACCTTGTTATCAGGTAGCTCTTCTCCTATCAACCTAATTTTATTTACCACCATCATTAGCCTGTCAAAAAACTCTTGTAAAGTCTCCTTTTCCTCCATCCTTAGAATCTCAAAATCTCTTTTGAGATTTAACAATTGCTTCCGCCTTGTTCTATCGTTGCCACGATAGAGTTCTTTTAGTGTGTCCTAAGCTTTCTTGGCTGTTTCACAACCCATAATTAGACAACAACATGAATTTGAGGTAAGTGTCTTGGAGCTTCGGCTTCTTCATCTTCATGAGCCCTAATTTGATTGAGTGTTGGCTTATTTCTTATAGGTAGTATTTTCCTTTCACCTTCAACACACTGCCATAAGTCAATACCTCTCAAATGAGCTTTTATTTTGATTGCCCAAACTTTATAATTCTCATCATCGAAAATTGGAAGTGAGAGCTGATTTATTATTGGACGCCATGTTGCTGTTATCTCTCGAATACTCACAGGCCCCTTAAGATCATAAGGAGCTCTAATACCAAATGTTGGTTTTAAAAGAAATTACTGCTCTTTTATTCAAATACACTATCAATGCACGTTAAGATGCTAATTTATAGGCTAACAAATAAATAACTAAATCCAGAAAGTTATGCTACTAACAAATATTCTTGCTAACTAAAAACACTAAAAATCTCCAATTAACTAGCTAACTAATCAACTGATTTGAGAGTTTGTTGCAGTATTTTTTGCCAACAGATTTGGAATCATATATTCAGCATCTTTAACTCCTACCACTTACAACTAACCAAGTTACCGTAGGGTTCTTGGTTCACAAGATAACAAACTAAATTTAGCTCCAAGTTTCTAAACAAAAATATCAACTGCTACTTATCGTCTTTTGAAAAGGAGCTGAACTTATATGAAACAGAGCTCCCCTTTTTGAAGTCCAAACTGATGACTGGGATTGTTTCTGCTCTGTTTTCTGGGATCCAACTCATGCTGATTGTGCTGTACCTCAGGTGAACAGAATTTCCTGTTGGAATTTAAATTTGTTTTTATTGTTATTTAATTTATGTTTTAATTTGTTGGGAAGTTGAAAGTGTGAAGCGTTAGCAATATGGAGAGTTTAGAACTAGAATGTTCTATGTTGCGTATAAATTGTATTCTTGTTTTTGTTTAATGTTAAGAAGTTGAA
>JANZXR010000008.1:1373103-1387480 GCA_027575705.1 Erythroxylum echinodendron | reverse complement strand
AATACAAAAGAAAAGTGGAGAAAAGAATTTGGAGCAAGTTTTGCAAGCAAAGCTGTCATTAAAAAAGGATGATTTTTTTAAAGGAGGTTATCAACGAGGAAGAGGAAGAGGCCGAGATCGTGGTAGAGGACGAGCTTCAAGTTCTAGCGAGCAAACCAACAATCACAATAATGGAGATGATACTGATCAGAAAGGTAATGGTCGTGGAAGGGGTGGTGGCCAGAGTCAAAGTCGTGGACATGAACGAGGCAGAAACAACAGATCTGATGCCTTGTGCTATGTTTGTAAAATGTTTGGATACTGTTCTTATGATTGTTGGTACAACATAGACAATGCCAACAATGCAAGTGAGAAAGCGAACCTTGTCAACAAAGAAGAAATTGACGATGGACCAGTAGTGCTTACGTCGTGCAATGAACCAGAATCAATCGAATCTGTTACCTGGTTTCTCGACACTGGAGCATCAAATCATATGTGTGGAAGAAAGGAGTTTTTTGGTCGGCTAGATGAAAGCTAGCTCGGCAACATTACTTTCGGAGATCTCTCAAAGAGGCCGTTGAAGGGAAAGGTGATGTTATTTTTGAACTCCAAAATGGAAGACAATTTTGTATTTCTGATGTTTATTATGTTCCTGAGATTAAGAGTAATCTGTTGAGTGTTGGACAATTTTTGGAAAAGGGCTATGACATAAAAATGAATGATTTAGCTCTTAATATTCAAGATAAAAATAACAGATTGATTACTCTTGTGAAGATGACTAAGAAAGGATGTTTCCGCTGAAACTAATGATTGCTGAATCGAACTGCTTGAAGGCAGCAACATTGAACAACTTTGTTCTTTGGCATCTTCGCTATGGGCATCTAAATTTTGAGGCGTTGAAGCTACTCAAGAGGAAAAACATGGTGATGGGACTGCCAAAGATTGAAGTCCCCGACAATCTATGTGAAGTGTGTGTTATAGGCAAGCAGCAGAGAAAGCCTTTTCAGAAGTACAAGATGAGAAGAGCATCATCGCATCTTGAATTGGTGCATTCGGAAGTTTGTGGACCCATCAAGCCTGCTTCTATTGGTGTAGATCGATATCTTTTGACATTTACAGATGACTACAGTGGGAAAACATAGGTCCACATGTTGAAGGAGAAAAAAGAGGTGTTCTCAACATTTAAGGAGTTCAGAAATATGGTTGAAAAACAAAGTGGATGTCAGTTAAAATGTCTACGGACTGATCGCGGAGGAGAGTATACATCTTTGGAGTAAAAGCGTTTTTGCAAGGAGAATGGGATTATACACCAGCTTACCATGCTACAGACACCACAGCAAATTGGTATCTCGGAGAGAAAAAATAGAACCATTATCAATATGGTTCGATGTATGTTAAAAGAGAGGAATGTTCCAAAAGAGTTTTGGGGAGATGCTGTGGCTTGTGCTGTATATTTGTTGAACAGGTTTCCAACAAAACGCATCGAAGATATTACACCGGAGGAAGCTAGGAGCTTTCGTAAGCCAAAAGTTGACCATCTAAAATTTTTTGGATGTGTTGCTTTTGCGAAAGGACAGGAAGAGAAGCGTACGAAGTTGGAAGATAAAAGTCAGAAGTGCATATTTTTGGGTTATGGTGAAAATTGCAGGGGCTACAAACTGTATAATCCCATAACCCAAAAAATCGTGATGTCTAGAGATGTGGAGTTTGATGAGCAGCAGTCATGGGATTGGAAGAGCGATGACCAATCAAAACATATTGTTTTTGATGAAGAGCAGTGGCAGAAAGAATACACATCAGATCACATTGATGAAAATTCATCACCTCATAAAGATGGAGTTCAGTTCCATAAAGATGATTCAAGTAACTTGAACATAAGAAAGACAAGAAGAATTTCGGAGATTTATGAATAAAGCCAACCCGTTGAGTTTGATTATGAAGATGAGATGAATAACTTGTGTTCATTTGCAAGATTTGATCCATTAGCATATGAAGAAGCTTCAAAAGAAAAGAAATGGAGGAAGGCAATGGATGAACAGATCCACGCAATTCAAAAGAACAACACATGGGAGTTGACATCGCTTCCTAAAGGGCATCAAGCAATTGGTGTCAAGTGGGTGTTCAAGACAAAAAGAAATGCAAAAGGAGAGGTGGAGAGACATAAAGCAAGGTTGGTTATGAAGGGATACAAATAGAAATATGGTGTGGATTATGATGAAGTATTCGCACCTGTAGCTCAACTTAAAACTGTAATATTGTTAATTTCACTTGCAGCAAAAGGAAATGGGAGATGTACCAAATGGATGTGAAATCAGCATTTTTGAATGGAAACCTTGAAGAAAAGGTTTACGTTGAACAACTACTGGGGTTTATAGTTGAAGGCCAAGAAGAAAAAGTTTTCAGGTTGAAGAAGGCTCTCTATGGGTTCAACCAAGCGCCAAGGGCTTGGAATTCTAGAATTGATGCATATTTTGTTCGAGAAGATTTCGTGAAGTGTCCGTACGAGCATTCTTTATATGCCAAAATCAATTCTAGTAATGATATTTTGCTGGTGTGTTTATATGTGGGTGACTTGGTCTTCATGGGAAACAATCACTCTATGATTCAAGAGTTTAAAAAATCCATGGAGAAGGAGTTCGAGATGACCGACTTGGGTTTGATGAGATACTTCTTGGGGATTGAAGTGCAGCAAGGTAAAAAGGGAAATTTTATCTTGCAGGAACGATATGCTAAAGAGATTTTGAAGAAATTCTCAATTGAGGATTGCCAATCTGTGGATACACCACTGGAGTGCGGTATCAAATTAACGAAGGAAGGAGAAGGAAAGTTGGTTAATCCAACTTATTTTAAAAGTCTCGTGGGATGTTTGAGGTACTTGACTGGCACTCGGCCTGATATACTTTTTGGTGTTGGTTTGGTAAGTAAGTACATAGAGACTCCAAAGACTTCTCACTTGAAGACGACCAATAGAATCCTGAGATATATCAAAGTTACAGTTGGTTATGGGCTGCTATATACATCTGAAAAGGAGTTAGAAATTGTTGGTTTTAGTGTCAGTGATTGGGCTGGAAGTTGCGATGATCGGAAAAGTACTACTGGTTTTGTGTTTTATTTTGGAAGTACTGCATTTACTTGGTCTTCAAAGAAGTAGTCTATTGTTGCTTTATCAACTTGCAAAGCTGAGTATATAGCTGCAACCCCTTGTGTTTGTCACGCAATCTGGTTGAGGAGATTGCTTCGAGAACTTAATCTGCAGCAAGAAGTCGCGACAAAGATATATGTGGACAAAAAATCTGCAATTGCTTTGGCCAGAAATCCGGTTCATCATGAGCGTTCAAAGCATATTAATACTCGGTTTCATTTCATAAGGGAGAGTATCAAAGCAAAGGAAGTTGAGCTTATATATATATGAAGTCAAGTGATCAAGTTGCGGACATTTTTACAAAAGCTGTCAAAGTTGAAGTTTTTCAGTATCTGCGGAAACAAATTGGAGTTACAATTGTTGGAGAAACAAGTTTAAGGGGGGAAAATGTTGGAATTTAAATTTGTTTTTATTGTTATTTAATTTATGTTTTAATTTGTTGGGAAGTTGAAAGTATGAAGCGTTAAGAATGTGGAGAGTTTAGAACTAGAATGTTCTATGTTGCGTATAAATTGTATTCTTGTTTTTGTTTAATGTTAAGAAGTTGAAAAGAGAAGAAAAAATTGATAGAAAACAGCTATGCTTCTTCGTTGTCCTATTTTAAGAAAAAAAAATAGTCCTTCATTTCTGGGATTTCTACTTTTTGTTCGTGCAGTGAAAAGGAAAAGAACAGCTGAATGATCTTCTAGAACTCTGTCAATATAAGTGTGCAAAGTCTCAATAGGATGATAAGTTAGACTTCCATGGTTTTACTTGCACCGAAATTATTATTTCAAAATGAAACTGGTAAAACCCGTTTGGGAATACACTATAGTGACCTTGTGCAAAGTTGATGGACTTTCCTTGTTCCTTTAATTGGAAATTGTGATTCAACTTGCACATGCTAACCTTACACTACGCATAATTATCTTAAATGAAGATCTAGAGGGCTGATGACCAGAGGTCAATGTTATATTTTGATTTCCAGTTAGACTTTAAAAATATTTCAGATCGAAACAATGTTATTCCAAACCAAAATTGGCAATGGTTTTAGTAAGAGCTTTTACTTTAAAGATCGGCAAGTTTGGGCTTCATGTTGTTACATTTTTGGCAATGGTTTTAGGAAAGAGTTAATTCCTTACCTATAGCTATCATAATCATCTTGTGGGACATTATTTCCTTGTAAAAGTTTGTCATATGTTAGGACCTCAAGCATCAGAGCTTCATCTTTGGTTTGATTGTGTTTTGGTTACTTCCAGAATTTCTTGTACCGCTATGTGTTACAAGTTCAATGGAGCAACATGTATCTGCAAAATATTCATTCCAACTGTATCTTGTTTTCCGCTTTAGGAGCTCGGAACAGATCAAGTAATGAAGCAACTGAAGAACACTCGGATGGTATCGGTATGTTCGCTTGTACCTTTTTGCACGTTCCTACATGTACATATTCATTTGATCAAGGAGGTCTCTGGATCATTCTTATAGTTACATGATCAGGGGGAAGAACCTTTGTCTACATAATTAAAAGCCGAAAGAGACATCGCCCCAAGTTAATTCTAAGAGTTACAACTAAAGAAAATGGAGTTCAAGCTGTCTTCTGAACATGAAACTACACATCATTAGCTCGTGAAGATCAGAGCGCTAACTTTATGAGCTATTCTAAAACAGAGGCCGGATTTAATAATCACTGGCACCTGCAAATGTGCCTACTCCAGCTAATGATTTGAGCTTAGCTCCAACAAGTCTCGAGGAATAAAAGCGAAGCAACAACAAAGTATCATGTGCTCTGTTCTTCATAATTTGCCCTGTGAGCTAAATTGTAATGAACATCATTCCTTTTCCTCATTTTCTTAGTTTGTTTTTGATTTGCAAGAAAAGAAAAGATCAATTATACCATACTATTTCGATTAATGCATATATAGATTTTCACACATTAAAGGTGCAATAAATGAACAATAATTTTTACAAAATTTAGAAGTGTCAAATGGTACAAGAATATAAATATTACTTAAAATATTGATATATTATTCATATTATAATAATTAAAATATTATTTACAAAATATTTAGATAAAGATAAATAATTTATAGTACAAAATTAAATATTAAAATATGTATTAATTATAACAAATTCAGTGACTATAATTAATTTGATTCATCTATAAATAAGTGTCCATCTTCTTATTTCATAGATTGAAGTATTCAGAAAAAAAAAATAAGAAATGCTAATTTTATAGATTCTAAATTCTAAATTATTTAATTACGCTTTTTTGCATTATAACTGTTTCTTTTTATTCTTAATAATATTTTGTATGTTATATTTGTTTGTTATTTAATTGATTGCGATTTTTCTCTATCCAACCTTATCTTTTTAATACTCTTAAAATAATAATTAACAACTATGTATTAGAATAAATATTTTAAAAAACAAACCGAAAAATAAGCTAGTAAAACAAAAAATTTAAAGTTTAAATGGCATAATCGTGACAGAAACCACGAAACTACGAAATGATATATAAGTGGGTTCTTCGCTTATGTACATAATTTTCTTCTACTTCTTACATATACAAGTGATAGCATAAAAACTCTAGAAGAATTTTAGAGTGAAAGTGAAGTATCTTGAGTCTTGTTCTTGCAATTTATGCAATTGTTGCATGAATCAAAATTCATGTAACGAGATTTTTGACTTATCTCCCATCCTCTTGAGCATTTACTAGAACAAATCTAGTTTGGTGCTCAAAACACCCTTATATATTGTTTTTTCATCTTCTTTACGTGTTCTTAGGTAATCAAAGAAGAGTTTAGTGTATGTAACAACTCAAACAAAGAGAAAAAATAAAAAAGGAGGAGAATCATAAACTAAAAAGAAAAGTTTATTTAAACTCTCATAAAATTGGCTAAAAATTGAATAAAATTAAAATAATTTAAAGTATGATTAAAAAATATTTTCTTTACTCGAAGTTAACGAAAAAAAAGAGATTTTGAAATGAAAAATAATTTATTTATTTTAATTTTAAAGAACAAAATTTGACATATTAATTAATAAATAATCAATTAAAATAAATTAAATCAAAAGTTTTAAAATTTATACCTTCCTAATAGATTCTACTTTTTAATAATATATTGCCAGCACATCCTTATAGCACATGAGGCTGTACCTTGTGTCTTAAAACACCATTCTGTCTGTCGGACCAATTTGAGCAAACATGGGTTAGGCATTATCGTAACTTCACTTCATAACAACTCCCGCCATCTTCTCTCCAGGAGTCTAACGTCGTTCCCACGACATATATATATAACATGTAAATCACATGCATGGTCTTATACCGTCAGATATGAATGGAACTTGGTTGGACAATCATAATTGATATGATTAGAGAAGAATTATAATAGTTTCATTGGACAGATTACTCCAATTGGCAACATTTGTGGGAGAGACGGAGACAGGAGACAAGAGTTTGTGTTTTTTTCTTTCTTTCTTTTGGTATTTGGTGTTTCTGTTTGGTTGTTCTTGTTAGAAGCACGTTTCCAGGAAAAAAAGTAAAATCAAACACAAAAACCAAACACCAAATGCAAAACCAAGACAACAAAAGGCCACAAATATCTCTACATCGTATATTTGGTTTTTGTTTGATATAGAATTTATAAGAAGAAAAACCATTGCAATAATACAGATTGCAATGGGAACGTTAAAGAGCTTCAGGAAAGCTTATGGTGCTCTCAAGGACTCCACAAAGGTCGGCCTTGCTAAAGTCAACAGCGATTTCAAGGTGGTTTTTGTTACTTATTTTTTCTGATATAATTTCTTTCATTTCTTGGTTGATTTTGATTGTTGAAATATAATGTGGGTAATATTGTTTTTGTTAATCTCTTTGTTTTTCTTCTTCTTCTTCTTCTTTTTTTTGATTCTCTTATGCGAAGGAATTGGATATTGCGATTGTGAAGGCCACAAATCACGTTGAGACTCCTCCTAAAGAACGCCATGTTCGAAGTATGTTCGTTCGTCGTCTCTTGTAGATATATATGATGCCTCATTCCGTTGTTATGGGCATTTTCGAATTCGTTAGGTAGTTGATATGCGTGGAAGCAACGTTGTTTCGATGCTAAGCGATGCGAAACAAAATTTGATGATACAGTTGAATAGGAAAGAATGTTCGGAAAATGAATGCGTCAGTTATTGACTTCATCTCATTTTTGGCTGATTCGTTCGTAGGAATCTTTTCGGCAACCTCGGTGATTCGTCCACGGGCAGATGTGGCTTATTGCATTCATACACTTGCCAAGAGATTAGCTAAGACAAAGAGTTGGATTGTAAGTTCCTTCCTCCTTCCATAATCTGTCATCTCTCTGTCAGAATTTTGCTTTTTCTGGATTAGTTTGTAGAAAGACTAGTGTGTTGCTGCTGTGAAATGGATAGAACATTTTTCTGTGTGATTTTACCATCTTAAATCATTGAAGGTATTTGGCTTTCGTCCAACTCTAATCGTGAAATCTTCTTCTTACAGGTTGCTATAAAGACATTGATAGTGATTCATAGGACGTTGAGAGAGGGAGATCTTACCTTCCGGGACGAACTGATGAGCTATTCACACAGAGGAAGCATTCTTCAAATATCCAATTTCAAAGATGACTCAAGCCCCAAGGGTATGTAGCTCTCTTGTTGGAAATTTTTGCCTGGGTTGTTGTGAACGTGCTCTTGACGATGTGTTCTAGGCGGTTTTTCCCGTTTGCAGCCTGGGATTGCTCTGCATGGGTTCGTACATATGCTCTTTTCCTAGAAGAAAGACTTGAGTGTTACAGGACTTTGAAGTATGACATTGAGGCTGAGCGCGTGCCTAAATCATCTGCATCAAACAAGGTCATTTCTGTGTTCTGATTGATACTTAAAGGGCGGCTCAGGTCAGGATTAAAGCAATGTAGTTTTAGTCAAACTAATTCAGGCCATTCGAACTTAGCAGAGCCCCCAAGTCCAAGTCTGATGGCTTCGGATTGGGCTGGTTTTGCCGCCCCTAAATTACTTATTTCAATTCTAGTAAGAGCCTTGATTATCAGATAAAGGACAGTGTTACATGTTCATTAGTTATAACAGGGCCATAGCCGAACTCGAGTTTTGAGTGGGGATGAGCTCCTGGAGCAGCTAACTGCATTGCAGCAGCTTCTTTACCGGCTAATTGGATGTCAGGTAAGCTACTATATACACCAGACTTTGAAGCTCCTGGATTATTTCTTTTAACATCTGAAGTATTTTCCTCACACTGTTTTGTCTAAATCTCTCTCAGCCTGAAGGAGCTGCTTACTGCAATTATCTCATACAGTATGCCTTGGCCCTGGTATGCACTATCCACCAAGCTCATCTGCACTTCAAATACTGCAAATTTCTTCATATTGTAGAAAGTTTCTAAGTGACAAGCATGGAAGGGGAATTTGTTTTATGTCCAGGATAGAACATGTTCTCTGCGCTGCTTAACATTTTCCTTTTTGTGCAATAACAATGATGGTTAGGTATTGAAAGAGAGCTTTAAAATATACTGTGCGATCAATGATGGAATTATCAATCTTGTGGACATGGTAATATTCACTAATCCTACTTAAGAGAGTTCCTCTCCTTTTTCTCTAATCACTTGTATTTGCTTTTCGTTCTAAAATATACAAAAACTTCAATGTTGTTTCAGTTTTTCGAAATGTCAAGACATGATGCAGTGAAAGCTCTGCACATTTATAAAAGGGCTGGGCAGCAGGTATCTGATTTACTGTTTCCAAACATAAATCGGTCAATTCTCTTATTGAGAGAAACCCCATTTCAAGATGTTCCGATTGTTGATCTCTTGCCGTTCTTTGTGGTTGTGAAGGCTGAAAATCTTGCTGAATTCTATGAATACTGCAAAGGATTGGAGCTTGCCAGGAACTTCCAGTTTCCAGTATTGAGACAGGTAACTTTCTTCTTTTGCTGCATACTCTTTTCGGTGATTATCCACGATTGGCTCTTACGAACTCAATCCTTGCAGCCTCCGCCTTCTTTTCTTGCAACAATGGAGGAATACATTAAAGAAGCACCTCAGGCAGGGTCTCTGCACCGGAGATTGGTGAGACGCCCCTATCAAGTTTACTTGGAAACTTCTTGATACGTGGTTAGGGTGTGCACAGAACATATTTGAGTTTGTTGAAATGTGTCCTATTTGAAACAACAGGAGTATGAAGAAAATGAGGAAGAGCCGGAGAAACCTGAAGAGGCTCAGAAGCCTGTAGAAGAAGCTGAAAAGGTTGAAGAGAATGAACCAGAAGAAGTTTTAGAGGAAGAGGCTTCACCGATACAAGAGGAGATTGTTGAACCTCCACCGTTGATATCAACCGATGATACCGATCTTCTGGTAGTATTGAATTATATTTTGTCTTATTGATAAACCTTGATCAGTTAGTATGTTCCTTCACATCACTGGAACACCAAGTATGAAACTATGATTATGTGTCTGCGATTAGAAGAAAACACCCGTCCCTGACGTAATAGAGACCTCGTGCAGGGTTTGAATGAGATTAATCCAAAAGCTGCAGAACTAGAGGAAAGCAATGCACTGGCTCTTGCAATCATTCCATCTGGTAATAACTAATAACACCACTTGTACGGTATCTTAAATTGCTCCGTGTATTTAAGTCTTCCCTGTGATGTTGCTAACTCCAGGTGGTCAAACTGCATCTTCATCTCTTGCTTTGGCTGAACTTGGCAAGCCAAATGCATCAGGCTGGGAGCTGGCACTTGTAACCACGCCAAGCAACAGCAATGCAAGCAAACCAGTAGATACCAGATTGGTCAGTTTCTCTTTTTTCTCTCGGTTTTCCTGACGTTTTCACTCCATTTTTTGCACTTTACTCGTCTTGTTTTCTCCTATCAGGCTGGTGGGTTTGACAGGCTTCTGCTGGATAGCTTGTACGAAGATGAAGGTGCAAGGAGACAATTACAATTACAGAATGCAGGATACGGATATGGATATGGAGGAACGCCTGTTCAGAATCCATTTGAGCAGCAACAACAAGATCCATTCATGATGTCCAACGGCATAGCACCTCCGACAAGCGTGCAAATGGCGGTGATGGCTCAGCAGCAACAACAATATCAGCAGCAGCAAATGATTCAGCAGCAACAACAACAAGGTACGATGATGGTGCCTTACCAATACCAACATCAGTATCCTCAACAACAAATGCAACCTATGATCGGGCCTTCCAATCCATTTGGTGATCCATTTTTCAGTGGTCCACCAAGTTCGATGCCACAGCAGAGCAACCGCATGCTTTTTTAGAGGTCAAGTTTCCAACTCCGATCAAAGTTATTGTTTGATTCTTTGGAGGGAAGTTAAACCAATCTACTCGTTCCTATCCTCCGTGAAGTTTGATAAGCTCTTTGGTCTTGTTCACTCCGTAAATACTAGACTCCGCTTTTTCTTTGTATTTGGATGAAGGTTGATCTTTCCTTCTGTTTTGGAACTTGGGATCCTGACTTTTCCTAACATTGTTTAGGACATTGCCAGGAAAATTGGAGAAATATGTTTTAACCTTCAAGTAGATTTGACCTACGAAATGTCTAAAATTCTTAGTTTTCATTATTGGAAGCTTTCAATAATTAAATATTAAATTTAAATAATTTAAAGAAAATTGAATTTATTAGAATTTTAATTCTTTATTTTCATATTAAAACTAAAATTTATTAAATAATTATGTTTAAATTATTTGAAATTAATTTTTATGAATTTAATTGTGAAAATTAAATGTTATTTTACTGCTTTCATATTAATGAAAAAAACCTATGAAATAACAATTCCAATTAAGCATGAATCTTACAATTCCCTAAAACAAACGTAACCTTAGCAGTTATATATGACCTAAACTTCTGCTTCAATGACTACTTCACCATTGATCCAAACAGTCATTATTCGATGTCAAGGCTCCTCCGCCACTGCACTCTGCGGCAGCCACCGCACGTTGCTATCAACCCCCCACCTTCCGTCCTCCTCTCCCTCCGGTATCGCCACTGTCTCAACCCCAACCTCATCGAAATTTACCTCGCTTCTTCTTCTTCATCATCATCATCGAGGTCTTCCTCTTCATTGGACGGTGATCATGACGTCGTACTGGAGGATATTTTGCACCGTGAGATGCTCATGAAAGCAGCCCCCGATTGGCTTCCTTTTATATCAGGTTCCTCCTTTTGGGTCCCACCTACTAGGCGTCCCAACTCTTCCTTGATTAAAGCTGTCCATAGCAATCGCAATAGGCTTACTCGTGAAGAGAGATCCTGTCGCACTATTTCTCGCGGCTGGCCTTGTTCTTCCCTTTTGTTGGCAGGTAGTTACTTTTCTTCAATTTGTTCATATGGGTCTGTGTTTTTAATTGAATTGAGTTACAATAAAAATCCCAACAATGTCATGATTTGTGCAGTCTATGAAGTGTTTTGATGTTGTAAAGATCGAATCTTTTCGTGTGGGTACAAGACACGTTGCCTAGAAAGTGTTGAAAGTCCCATAGTTTAGTTCCTGGAACCTTGGATATTTGCATTTGAGGTAGCTAAATCTGAATTTAGTTGAAGCTGGAATGTTGCGATATTATTGCAGCATGGATTCCACTTGTTGTTCTTCAATATTAATCATTTTTTTTACCTTAATCATTTAGAAAATGTATTTTACATTTATGTGAATAAACCTGGTTAGGGACGGGAGGGAACTGTAAATGATGAATTTGGCGACAATTGCTTTGACTCTGTTCTTCAGTGTGTGTATAATCATATGCTTTTTGACTGCAGATAGTGCAAATTCAAAGCTCAATGGCTCCTCCACTGTTCCACAATTCAAGAAACTGAAGGTTCCATTGGAATGGGACGCTTCGACTGATTCAGATTTAGATTCAGATTCAGATTCAGATTTGGATTAGGATTAGGATTACGATTCAGATTCTTGGGTTAGTATAGTCAAGGAGATGAAATTCAACTAATCATACATGGATAGACTGTTAAAGTTTTAATTTAGGATACTTTGTTACATTAGGGGGTAGCTTCATCTAGTGTTTCACCTATTTAACTATCTGGAGCTCTGATTCTTTTGTGTATAGTTTGCCTATTGGATTTAAACAGAACGATACATGATACGATGTTGAAAACTTAACATTGTCATTGATTGAAGGTATGATTAATTTCAGAAATGCGAATAGAAACGTTTCCAGATTTTATCTAATCATGTCCATTTTTGTTGCTTGTTTTCCTTACCTCAAAAGTTAGGCGTTTGAGGGAAGAGATAAGAGAAAGTAAATTGAAGAAATCAAGAAGAAAAAATGAGATATTCTGCAAATAATGAATTGATCGAGAAGTCAATAGTTTGTATGTTGCTGATAGACACGGGAGATTTTTTGGAGGCGGAAATGCAGTAATATTGTATTAAGGCAGCAGAATGCAGTAATATTGTGATATAGCAGCAGTCCATTTCGAGAAGGATTAAATCTCCAAATTACAATTACTAATAATAATAATCTCTACTTAACATAAATCTATAGGCACATATATATAGGCCACCTGGCAATTGCTATTCTAGCTAATAGCTGAAAAGAAAGGAGACATGTTCCACTGTGAAGACCACTCAGCCACGTAATCAGATGTGCTCCTGGAAAAATAGGCCTTGAAGACAAGTAACTGAATTGGTCTATCATTACACTTGATTTTCCAAGAGGATACTTGTATTTCCTTCGAGAATAGACCTTCAAAGGAGGTGGAGATGTATCAATACTCCACCCCCCAAAGAATTTGTCCTCAAGGTGTAAAGATGGGAATTATCCAGCAAGTAAGTCATAATTTTTCCCAAGTAGCTTCTTCCAAAAGGCAGTCTGACCAAGAAATCAACAACTCCAAAGTAGGAACACCAGCTTTCATAACCCATCAATGGGCTAAGACAGATTTAGGCTTGAGATTATTGACCCAATCTTCTGTTACAGGCAATAAGGCGAGAGGTGTAGCTAGAAGATGCCCGCGAGCAGGACGCAACATCAATACATAGAAAACAAGACGAATTCTAGCATCAGAAGGAAGTTCAAGTTCATATGCAACGATACCCACTTTGCGCACAACTCGATAAGGTCCAAAAAACCTTGGAGAAAGTTTCTCAAATCGGCGTTTAACAAGAGATTTATGGCGAAAAGGCCGAATCTTCAAAAAAACAGAACCTCTAACAGCAAATGACACCTCTCTACGCTTCAAATCAACCTGAGACTTCATGCGGTCTTATGCTTTCTGCAAGTTACTGCGCAGAAGCTTTAGCATATCATCCCGAGAAAGCAATTGGCATTCAAGGTCAGCATTCATGGTTTCTCCCGGAACATATAGGTGTAGAGGTAAAATAATGGAAAAATCATATGGCATCAATTTCATCTGATTCAAGATCAGCACCCTTGTTTTCCTTGCCTGCCTTATGAATAATGGAAAATTCATATGGCATCAATTTCATCAACAAATGCTGCTATTCAGCAATAGTAACGCACTGTTCCAAAAAGAATTTCAAAATATAATGATCAGTCTTGACAAAAAAAAATGTCTACCTAAAAGATAGTGGCTCCACTTTTGCAAAGCTAGAACCAAAGCAATCAAGTCCCTGTCATATGCTGATTTTAAGCAATTAAGAGGAGAGAACCCTTTATTGAAATAAGCAATTGGATATTTATCCTGTATTAAAATAGCTCCGACACTATCAAAAGAAGCATCACATTCCACTGCCAATAGTTGGGTGAAGTCTGGCATACGCAAAACTGGGACTGAAATCAAAGCGTGCTTCAAAGTGATGAAAGCAGAAGTAGTGATTTCAGTCCAATGGAATCCATCTTTCTTAGTAAGGGTTGTGAGAGGTCTTGCAATCAATCCATAATTGTGAACAAACCGGTGGTAATAACCTATCAAGCCCAAAAAACTATGCACCTCTTTTACATTGGTGGGTGTAGGCCATGATTGAGCTGCATGAACTTTATCCTGGTCAACCTGGACACCGTCAGCAGTCACCACATGGCCCAAAAAATTGACTTGAGATGACCAAAACAGCACTTGGAGTCCTTCGCATAGTACTGATTGCAATGAAGAAGTTCCAAGGTTTCTTAAAGGTGTTGCTTGTGCTGCTCCATTTCTTTACTGTAAATCAAAATATCATCAAAGAAAACCAAAATGAACCGACGCAAATGACGCCTAAAGAGGTCGTTCATTGTAGCTTGGAATGTTGATGGTGTATTTGTAAGATCAAAAGGCATAATAATGAGTTCA
>JANZXR010000008.1:1345608-1364380 GCA_027575705.1 Erythroxylum echinodendron | reverse complement strand
AAAACGAATATGGAATTTTCAAGGAATGGCAAAAGGAGGAGACTTGCGTCTATCTTCGGAGCACTGACTACTGAGCCGCTTCAATTGTTTTATTAGTTGAATAATATGATTGTGTGATGTGATATAGTAAATTTCCTTCGATTTAATTTGTTTCCTATTTTTATTTTTATTTTTTTGCTTAACTTTTCTTGTGAAAAATGACGAAAATAGTTGGCAAAATTGGAGTCCCTGCTCCAATTTCACTTGTCCACAGATTTCATGAAAATAAGGGTTTTTTCTATTGTTTTGTTGAGTCAATTTAAGCGTTAAAATTTAAAATTTATGTAATTTTTTATTCAATTTTTAACTTTTAAATTATGGTCTCGTTTTGTTAAAATAGACTTCATTTTAAAATTTTTTTACTTAAAAAATAAATAATAAATTAGTTGTTGTAACATGTCGAGTCATAGCTTGAGCCACGGTTCGACGCATTTCAACCCATCAAGTTATGAGCCAACAAAATCTCAACTTATTGACATTCTTAATTAAGAGAAAGATATTAATTATACGTAACTTTTTTTTATTTTATAAAAAGGTTATTTTCGTTATTCTATCATTACAATTGGATCATAAATAAGTAATTTCAATAAATAAATGTATTTAAAAATCATATGTAAATTTATATTCATTTTTTATGTAAAGAGGAGATTGTTGTGATGTTTAATTAAATCTTCCAATAGATTATTAAATATTATTAAGATAACTTCCTTCCAAATCTTCCTTCCGAATTTAGTAAATATTTTTGACCGTTAGCAATTATTTCTGTAACTATATTGATACCAAAAATAGTCACGGAGTCTCAATATATGCAATTAAGAAATTAAATTTTATATTGAAAATTTAAAAGTAAAAATATATTAAATATTATAAATATTAATTAAATAAAAGTGATATCTCTTACGTACCGCATGTGACAAAATCTTTTTAATTTTTTGAAAGCACATGTGACAAAATCTTATCCTCTCCTTTTTTCATCTTTTTGTTTGCTTGGACCTAAAATTATATGATTATTTACTATAAATGTTAATAACAGGGTTAGTCCAACTTTTGCCAATTTTTCAATTATAGCTCAAACTTTAAAAAGTAGTTATAAATTGCTTAAATTTTTATTTTTTTATTCTTACACTAACTTAAAAAATAGCAATAAAATGCTTAAATTTTCAAAATTTTTTAATTCTAACATAATATTAGTGTTTTCATTAAGTTTAAAAATGACCTAAATCAGATTACGCAATCTCAATGACCTTACTAATACAGTATGTTATAATACGATAGTATTTTAAGATGTCAAAGAACAAGCAGAAAATAAATAGTTAAGGGTATCGAAGAATAACAGATAATGTTGAGTTATAATTGAAGAAAATTAAAAGTTTAAACATTTTATTGTCACTTTTTAAAATTTAAGTTAGAATGGAACAAAATTTAAAATTTTAAATACTTTATTGCTACTTTTTAAAGTTTTAAATTATAATTAAAAAATAGATAAATTTTGAGTTTTTTTTTTCTACAATTAACCTAAATAATAAACCAGGGCGCCACCTACTGCCCTTTCTTTTTCCTAATCATTTGACGTATCTTAATCCTTCACTTTATGCAGATGTTTTTTATGTGTTAGCTTACGAAGAAATTTGGAAAATAATTAATCATTGTTCCTTCTTTAATTTTGCAAGGACTTAACCAACAATTGATTTGTGGTTACTGAGAGCTCTGTCGGTGCGTGAATTTGGAAAATAAGGAAAGTGAAGCTTTCCCGACTTACTATAAAAATCATGATCATGGTGTATGCTTAAATTGGCTTTTATGTCGCAGTTGCTATAATAAGCTCCTTCGCCTTTCTCGTGGAAATCGAAAAAAATGTCACGGAGAAATGATAGGGACGTTTTGACCACATGAAATTTATAATTTAACGAATTTGATTTAAACCTTCAAATTCCAATATATTGAAGAAAATTTAGTCATAACACTCGCAAAACTCATTCATACTTTTTTTTCGGTCTAAAATTTAAGTGGAAAAAATAGAAAACGTTTAGTGATTAAAATCAAAAATATATTTTTAATAATGAATGTAAGATTTAACAAATAACAATAATAAGAGTTACAAATAAGTATAATAATTTTTTATATTATGATATATATATTTTTAAACAAATAAATAAAATTATAAAATAGTTAAATTATTACGTGGCTATTGGGACCCATTTTTCGATTAATTTTAAAAATAATATAGAGCCTACTCTTTATATATATATATATTGACATGACCAAAAATTAACTACATCTCATTTTCTAATTATTTTAAATATTTTAAAAATGTTAATATTCAATCTGAATACCTCAAAACATTAGGGTTTAAATACGAAATTATTGTTTTCTAGTTTGTTTGAAAACTACAAAGTCCACCAGTGGATGACGAAAAGCTATTCAGCTAACGTCAAGACTGAGAGCAAACAAAAGGTAATTAATGGCTTTTGAGATGTTAATGTCTTCATCGAGTGGATTTGGTAGGAGATCGTTGGTTTGTTGGTTCTAAGAGTAGCTTCTTCCTCTTTACTTAATAATCAATTCATATCCACCACCGACCTTCATACTTGATGCTCACCTAAATTAAAATATATAAACTTTTATTTTTCAACCTTAATAATAGGCTTTATTGTCGGAGTTTCCAAGTGAAATTTCGACAACAAGCCTTGTAAAGTTGGTTAGAAAACAATACAATGAAGCATAATTCAAATAATAAATTATTTTATCAAGTATTTCATATGTATATATATAACAAATTCATGCCTCTTATTAACTAATCTTTGAGATAATAAATTTAAACTTGTCCGATAGTTAGAAAATTTTTAATTTTTAATTAAAATTTTTAATTTTTAATTTAATAATAAAATCTTTTAAAATTTATACAATTTAAACTAAAACATTATTTTTACTGAAATGACTAATAAATATGTATTAAAGGAATGAATGTCGGTAGAATATGATAGATATAAAGTAACCAGAGAACAAGTAATCTGAACCTTTTTTATATGCACATAAATAATAAAAGAACAAATATAGAGAAATTAACATATAAATGTGAAGAGAATGTCTTGAAATTTAAGCTGGGTTGAGAATGTGATTGATCTAAAATACTTGAGCCTTATGAAAAATTGCTCATTTTCAATCTTATATGTTGTTAGATATTGTTTCTTTTTAATGTGAGATATATTATCAAGTAACTTATTTGGAGTTTTCGGATTTTAAGATCTTTGCTGGGCCATTGGGCCTTATTGACTCTGATACTATCTTAAAATTTAAGTTAGATAGAAAATAAAATTGACCCAAAAAAAACTTAAATTTTATAAAAAATTATTTATTCTCAACCGTATGTATTATTGGGATGATTTATTATCCCAATAGAATGTCTTTCAATGTCTTGTCCTTGTCAAGCAACTACTCTTCTCCAACTACTCCCAGCGAATAGTAATCACGATTCAGTTTAGACCACTTTCGTTTAATATAAATATATATATATATATATATATCATATGGTAGTTGCGTGATAAAGTGATACTTCAAAGCTCCATCTATGGAGCCACAAAGCCGAATAAGAGGACAAAGTTTTTGTTTTCTATATTGTGGTTCATATGAAAAGGGTTCCTCTCTCCAAACTTTGCAACTCTCGTTGCATATAAAACATTATAAATCTCTATTCATTTAACTAACAACCCAAATATATAATAAATGCATACATTATATTATTTTTGTCTAATCAAATAAAAGATTATTTAAAATTTAAGAATATACCAAAAATATAATTCTTATTACTGTGAACCAAACGTTCCATTAATTTATTAGAGCGGCAGTTTAAGCTTCGAATATGATTGGTGAAGAGTATAATATTCTTAGTTTTTACAATTCCAAGTTAGGGTTTGAAGAAAATTGTCAATTTTATCCATGTATGATCCTTATCCTTTCCTAATTAAAAAGTAATTAGTACTAATGTTATCATTATCTACGCATAAACATACAATTACCATTATAAGCTGACATCGACAACCAGATAACTAGGTAGCGCCTAGTCATAAAAGAACGTCTTGTCCATTATTTTATTTCCAAAATATACCAAACAATGTACTAATTACGTGACGAGTATTTATTGATTTTAGTTATTATTATTATTAGATTATATTTGTATTTTATAAAAATAATATTTATTGATAATGATTGACCATCACACTTTTGTAATTAACGTAACTTATAATGATCTAACACGGAACTTCTTATAATAAACATGGGCTAACTTCAAAGCTCTGGAGGTACTTCATCTTAAACATGGGCCAGGCTCCTTTTCGTAAGGTATTTAAATTAGGTCTTAGGCTTCAAGCCCTAAAATGCATATGTAATTATTGCATTTTTGGTTTTTCCATGTGTAATTTACTTAAATTTGGTCTTACTTTCTTAGGCTTCAAGCCCTAAAAGGCATATGTAATTATCGTTTTTTTGGTTTTTCATTTATCTAATTCCTAAAGCTCGAAAGCTTATGCCTACCAAGTTTCGACTTCGTTTTAAGTACGTTGATATTGATACTATGTGTCTTTGCTTTGATTTGGGTGTAGAAACTATTCTACATTATTTAATTTTGTGCCCATTTACGATCAGTTGTTGGAAGTGGGCTGGTATGGTGGTACTTGCAGATAGTCAAGGGTCATTTATGAGTCGGTTGCTTACGGCTTTTGAGAGGGTGGATATGAAGAATAGACTGCGACTCATCTGATTTGTTGGCCAATTTTGAAGGTTCGGAATGAGAAGATTTGGTAAAAAAGTCTATTTCGTCTAGTGCAATGGCAATGGCAGCTGTAGAGTTTATTTCTCTGGATTAATGGGTTAGTGCTCATAGTAAAGACAGCCTCTTGTCTATAGCTCATCTTGGTGTGAATGATGAGTTGGAGCATTGGAATACATCGTTCGAAAATTCGATCAAAATTAACATAGATGTTGCTTTGTTTGATGAGAATGGCTGCTTCAGTTTTGTTGGCATTGCTGGAGACCGCGATGGTACTTTCATTGAGACAATTGCTTCTTGTAGGCTTGGACGGTATACACCGGAGATGGCTGAGGCGATTGATTTAAAGGAGATTTTTAGTTGGATAAGGAAGAGGAATTTGACACAAGTTATGGTGGAAATAGATAACCTTATTGTGGTTCAAGCAATGCGTAGTAATGTTCAAACGCCCTCTTACTTTAGACAAATTATTGGTAGTTATAAGACTTTACTTTCTAGTCTTTTTGATGTCTCTTTGGTTTTCGTTAAACAGTTTAGAAATAAAGCTGCTAATTACTTTGCTAGAACAACCTCAATTCTCTCTGATCGTAGTATTAGAGCGGGCAATGCTCCCTCTAATTTCATAGTTATAATGCTAAACGATATTATGAATTAATGAAGTTTTTTTCCTTTATTAAAAAAAAGCTTAGAAGTTTAGAAAAATGAGTTTAATCCATAAGCCATCTGGTTTAAGTTAAATTAGAAGTTAAATTAGGAATTAATTAAGAAAATTTTCATTTTTCAATAAAAATTACATGAATATCAATTTTTAAAATTTTAATATGACGATGTTTTAAATTATTAAATGAAACTATACAATAACTAAGTAATGTCATAGGCAGACAAATAAAAATTCTTAGAACATAAAATTAAAACAAAAAAAGAATTAAATTACAAGAAAATCTAAAACACTACATAAATGATAATAACAGTAAACATTTATCTCAAAACTCAAAACCTCAGTTTTATCACTTTACTATAATTTTACTTTAATAAAAAACACCACTTCTTTATTTGGATGGGTCAAAACTTGTACAATTTCCTTCTCAGGCTTCCCAATGAATGAAAAGGAATGGTTATGAAGGTTAAGCTAAGTTGGGGGATGGTACAAACCATTTATGCTTAGCAGAATCAAAGTGAAAATGGAGTAGAGTTTTAAGTGAAAAGCGTCCATGCACTGCCATGGAAAAGTCAACCACCACCACCACCACCGCGTGATGGACCAAACAACCATGCAGAAACTTCAAGGCCGTGATCATGGACTGGATTCGTCGAATCCTAAAAGAAGATAAAGCAAACAAAAAATGTGGGATTATTAGGATGATTTGGTCTCTATCATGCACCAAAAAAAGTGCGTAGCCTTTTGTCACATTGACACCTACTTCTGTCCCCTTTTAACTGAAAACCGTGTCCAAGTCACTTTCACCTACTCTAATTCTTCTTTGTCCTATATTATTACACCCATGTTCTATGTAGGAAACAAAGAACATCAAAAAGGTCACCGTTATGCGTGGTGGTCCGACCATATAGATAAACTGTTCACGTCGCTTTTTACCCTAGTTGCCTCCAGCTTATTGCGACAATGAGTTTAATATCCATGATACAACACTTTTTACACTTATCTTCAGGTTTAATTATCATTCCATGTTGCAAACTAAATTAAATATTTCAGTTTATATAATAATTTATATACAAAGTTTTATTTAATTAACGATTAATTATAACTATTTTCTTTTTACTTCTGTTATTGAAAATGACATATGCTCATGACCCTTGTGGGGTATTGTTGAGGTGCAAAATAAGGAGTGGGCAAGTGTAACGAGACCATATAATATTGTTATTTATTAGGCTTGATTGATTTGTTTGGAATCAATTTCAGCCATTGAAACCGTGAAAATAATGATATCGACGGAGTCACATGTGGTGTACAAGCAAAATGACAACTTTGGTGGGGAATGCCTCGCACATGTGCTCTTATGGTGTAAAAGAGATGGAATGGGTAAGGAAAAAAGAGTGTATATTTGACGAAGAGGGATCAATATTCAATAGATTGAAACAATCCCATCTTCATTCTTTGAAAACAGGTTCTACTAAAACTGTATATTACTGTATCTCTTGAAATGTTATTATTATTATTATTATAGTTTATTGTCATCTTCATCCTGTTTTTCTTTTTCTTCCTTATTTTTAATAAATAACAAAATATATTTGTTAATAGATAACACAATCTCTTGTTGTTTGACTAATGATGAGAGTCCAACTTCGTTCACATCTTTTTTTGTTCTTTGCTTTTGCTTATTTTTCAAAATAATTTAACAAGTGGATATTTTAATTAATGAAATTAATTGATATTGATAAATTAAATTATGTTTCATCTAAAATTAACAATGTACAATAATTTTAAAATAATTAATTTAATTTTAATGACATTAAATTTAAATTACTCAACTCGAATTCCATCAAATTTGAACGGGTGTATTATTCTTAGAACTAATGCAAAGTTCTTACAACTTTTGTTAAATGAGTGGGAAAAGCTGATTAGGTGTAGAAAATGGAAAGCATAAACATAATTAAGCATAATATTTTCATATTATGACTTTAGAAAGTGCGCAACTTTTATCAAATCAATGTGTACACTTTTGTTCGAATTTAACTTTGGCCAAGTTTCTTAAAGGGATCCCTACTTGTACAAGTCCAATGAGACTAAATTTGACTAAACCCTAAAACTTCATAAACTAATGTCAATTCAAGATCCAACATCATCCAATTCCGTAAAGTTTTCTTTTTCTTGTTTTTGCATGCGTCAATCAAGGGATCTTAGTCAAGATTCACATGATTTAATGTTGGTTGCTAACATGGATTTGATGAACTTAATACAAAATTTAGATATGGTTTAGTAATGGTAATCCTAGAGGATGGCCTTTCACGTGGGAATGAATAAGAGCTTAATTTTTATGATAATACTTTTTCCAAGAAAAGGAAAAATAAATTTAAATATTTTAAAAAATAGTTTGAAGATTTAATATGAGAATTTGATGTATTGATTATTAAAATTAGTAAATTACATTAAGATGATGCCGAAAGAAATCATTTATTCAAGATTGTATTATTTAAATAATATATATATTTTTGTAGTTTTTCTTAATTAAAAAGATCAAGAAATTGATTACTAATAGAATTCACAAAGTTTACTTAGTCTGAGGATGAGCTGATATTAGTAGAGTTTTTGTCAGTAAAATTTTTCTAAGAAGCTAGTTAACTGTTTGGCTGTCATTTAAAAAAGATTTTTTTTAAAAGAGCTTCATACAATAGACTGCTTGGCAATATAAAAATAAACAACACTTTTAATTTTAGCTATATTTTATCTTGTAATAAAATTTAACTATGCATATAAAAATTAAACAATATGCAAAGCACAATATATTAATTATTATATAATTTTAAATCATATGAAACGTAAATGAAAATATATTTAACAAAATCTTTATATGGATTATAACATAAGTAAAACTAATATCAAAAATAAATATTAAAACATATATAAAAGTCAATTGTCTCATTTGTATGTGGGTCCACCGGAAACAGTCTCTCCACTACGTAGAGGTAAGGCTGCATACTATCGGACCTCCCCAGACCACGCTTCATTGTGGGATTTCAAACTGGGTGATGATGATGATGATGATGATATATAAAAGTCAAATAATATTATATAAATATCAAAATAAACATGAAGATCTATTTGTGGGTATTGTGAGAATTATGTATAAAACATAAAAATAAAAGGGACTAAAAAATAAGTTCATTAATTGATCTAAAAAATATACCTAAAAAATTACTTTTTTAAGAAGCTCTAAATTTGAGTTTTTTAAAAAACTATATTTTTTTAGTCCAAAAAATTATATCTACTAAAAAAGTGCTTTTTTATTTTACAGTCAAACACTCATTTTTTTTAAAGAAAAATTTTACGATAAAAAAAGTACTTATTTATCCTCTAAAAATTCAGCTAAACAAACACTTATTCTTAAAATAACGGTTCATTCAAAATTTTAAAATACACTTAACAAAACTTAATTGAAACTCGATTAGACCTAATCGGACTTCATGTCATGTCTGATTATAGATTTACTCATTAGGGAAGAATTATGAAAAAAGAAAAGGAAGGGAATTAAATTGGAGAGAGAGAGAGCGTTGAGGAAAACATTGAAATTGGTGTGCAATCAAAACGGGAAGTTATCAGGTGCCATTTGATTTGATGACTTCTGATTTCTGATTGATTACACAGTACTACACACACCGCGTCTCCATTCCCATTTTGGTCATTTAGCCTTCATTGAGCTGTCTCCCTCTTGTCACCTACTGTGATACTGACGCGCGAATCTTCTCTATCCTCTTCTTCTACCCGCCTCAAGTCTCACTCATTCTTGTTTTTTATTTTCCTTTTACAAAAGAAATTATATTTATAAATTTCACATTAAAAATTAACTTAAATCGCAATTTCAATAATATTTAATTAATCGTTGTATTTTGTTGTTATTTTTAACAAAAAAATTTAAATATTTTTGTCTTTATTTTTAAAATCTTTAATTAACTGATATTATAAAACTACAACAAAAACACTCTGTATAAATTTTGTTGACACTCAAATATTAGAGAGGTCTATTTATACGCAATCTTACCTCTAATTAATAGAGATGTTGTTTCTGAATAATTCATATGAAAAAGAAGAAAAAATTAAATTAAGAGATATAATTATATCTATTTGTATTTATTTATTTTTATTATCATTTTTACTTAGTATTTTTAATTATTATTATTTATTATATATATTTTTATATTTAAATGTTTCCCAATGCTTTATGTGAATAATTTGAAAACAACCTTTTTATTAAGCTGCACGCTACTAGATCTCTTCAAATTCCGTACCTTAGTAGAACTTTTATTTGATGTTGTAAACAGTTTAAATCTTATTTCTTTAAGAGTGTTAAATGTATACAATTTACTTGTAGTCTGCGATTTATTTAACATAAGTGACTGCAATTCCAATCAGATTCAACCGTTATTAAAAATTATTTAATACTAATGACAAAATATTATAAGTTGTAATTAAATAATAAATGAGGTCAGATTTAAACTATTATATGCATGCATCCTACCATCATCTTCGGTTCCCTGTCCTCAACTTCCCACTTTTTTAATTCTTAAATTAAAAAAGTATTTTTTTAACAGTAAAATTTAAATAATTATATCCCAAAACTTCTTGATTATTAAAAAAATGATTTTTATATCATAATTAAAAAATTAACTTAAATAAAAATATTATAAATATAAATATGAAAATTAAATTTGTTTTTTTTTATGTATAGAATTTTTACTTTTGTTCCCCACAATATAATTTTTATTTTGTATAATTCCTTTTTTTTTTTTTTTGAGTGATTGTCTGATTGAACAAAGAAAGCATATATTTAAGGTAAACAAGGTAATGAAAGCTACACAAGCTCATACTCTTGCCAGCAACAACACTAAAGAGCATAACATCCTCACTTTTCCTCTTTTTCTCAACTCTTGCTTATATTGCACACACTCTCACATTTCTTCTTCACTTTCTTTCTTTTACTCTTTTCTTCTTCCTGAGGTTAGTGTAAAGCAAATGGTGTATCGCATCTGATCCAAACCGCTTTCTCTCCGTGGCTACAGTACCATCTTAGCTTCTGCTTCCAACAAACAGAAAAGGCTTTTTGTAAGTGATTCTGATTACTGTAGGTAGAAGACGGTAATGAAAAATGGTTAGAAGTTTTAATGGAAGAACTAACGAACAACCAACTTTTTCTGGGTTCTGCTTTTGCTTTTCTTGTAGGATGATAGCTTTCTTTAGTAGCCGAAAGACAAAGTGTGGATTTTACTCTTCATAGTCTTTGCTTCCAATGCTGACAGATCAATGTGATTGGACTTTATTTTCTTTATTTCTTTGAAAAGATTTCTTCTTTCACTTTTTTTCTGAGCATATTTTATCTCTGTGGTTATGCAGATTCAGTTGCTTTGTTGAATGTAAATTAAGTCGCTGCTCTGATCTGATCGCTCTCTCTCTCGCTCCGGCAAGTTGCTTGGTTTAATTTCCGTTTCTTCTTTCTTGGTTCTTTTCTTTCTGACTTTGGTTGGCTGATTAAATGAGACTAAGCTAATGGATTTATCAAGTTCAGTATTTGACATTGAAGCTAGTTAATTTAGTAGCGCTAGTTGCTACTACCCTTCAAAGCACTTCTAGCTATTTTATGGCGTCTTCACTTACTTCGACCTGTATTTATATTTTATTATCTTTTATTTCACTTTTATCTTGTTTTTTTCTTTAAAAATTGAAAACATCCCTATAAATTTTATGCTTTTTAAGTTTCAGATGATGCGAGAAAACTCTGTTTTGGGTATTGCAGCTTGTTTCTAAAGTTGATTTTTTTCATTTTCTTTCTTAGGTCGGATTTCTTCCATTATCTCATATCCACTTCTTTTTTTCTATTAATTCTTTAACCTTTTCAACTAGTCTGCGATTGTTTCTTTTTAGTTATTTTTTTTTTTTTGCAATTCGTGTTGGAGTATGCTTAATTTCTTTAAAAAATTCTGATTAGAGAGTTTGAAAATTTACGTCCAGCAATTAAAAGCACATATGGTTAAGTTAAAAGATCTTATCTTTGTAAGCATTTCCAGAGCCATGGATTCTGATCATCTTGTTTGTGTGTAACTAGTGGACTTGTGCGTTTTTCTGCACGAAGCTAATTGTTTGTGATAATATTCTAGCAGTAAGTTGCAGGCTGCAGGAGGTGGCACTTGATCAGTGAAAATGTGGCTGGTAAATATTTGGCTTGCACAACTTGTCTTGTTTGCTCTCTCAGTTTGTGGGAGAAGAGAGATTTACATTGTAACAATGGAGGGAGAACCTGTGATAACTTATAGGGGAGGTGTTCCAGGCTTCAAAGCCACGGCTCCTATATCTGATGAAAAGATTGACACAAGCAGGTACGTGCAAATATTTTCTGCAGATCTCCTTAACGTGATTTGTGGCATGAATTTATGATTGCACACTGTGGTTATGATTACAGTTCAATCTCAACAGCAGCTTATGTAAATGGGTTGATGTAATTTCCCTTTTTCTAGTATCATCTTATTCCGAGTGAGAGGGGTTGACTTTCCTTAATGTGTGCTCCAACAGCCTCTTGCATTTAGCATTTTCTTTCATCTAATGTAATGTTTACCTTGGCTTTTTTCCTTCACTTCCAGTAAAATGTTTAACTGAAAGTGTTGCAACACCAACTTGATTTATATTTCTTTTCCAACTTTCAACGGTGATGCGACCATGCTTCTTATTCCACTGATTCTAGTCCTTTTTCAAGTTCACGTTATTGCTATCGGATGTAGTCTCTATATTGAAAAGTTTAAAGAAAGTTAAAATGAACTTTTGTTACTCTTGCCCCCACTACCAGTGAGCAGGTCTTGTCTTATGCCAAGCATCTTGAGAATAAACACGATATGCTTCTTGATTTACTGTTTGATCGTGGGACCTACGAGAAACTCTACAGCTATCGACATCTTATAAATGGTTTTGCAGTTCATTTATCAACAGAACAGGTGAAAGTTTCCATCACTCTGCTTGCTGTTCAACCTACTGTTAAGAAATGTTATTACCTTTTAGGAATCTTATTTGCTTATGCAGTTCCATTATGTTAGTAGGCAGATACTCTAAGACGTGTCCCTGGTGTGCAATCTGTGGAGAGAGACTGGAAGGTTAGGAGACTCACAACACACACCCCACAGTTTTTAGGGCTTCCAACTGGAGTCTGGCCCACTGGAGGTGGCTTTGACAGAGCTGGAGAGGACATTGTGATAGGTTTTGTGGACTCGGGAATTTATCCTCACCATCCAAGCTTTGAAAGTCAGAAGAATGATCCGTATGGTCCTCTTCCGAAGTACAGAGGAAAATGTGAAGTTGATCCTGATACAAAAAGAGACTTCTGCAATGGAAAAATCATTGGAGCTCAACATTTTGCTAAAGCTGCAACAGCAGCTGGGGCTTTCAATCCTGCTATAGACTTTGCTTCTCCTATGGATGGTGATGGACATGGAAGGTTGGATCCCATTTTCTCTGAGCTACCAATGTTGGTTCAGTTCTTTGCTCTCACATCATGATTTTGAATATTTTTTGGCTAGGAGTCTCAAATTCATTTGCAGTTCTGTGATATGGGAAGAAATGCATGATTCGAAAAAAAGAAAATTGAAATTTTATTCTACTCTTTGATGCATAAATGCATACAAAATTTTGAATCACTTCTCTAGAAATATAGTGCTTAGCTTGCAAATTTGGTTACTATTGCTGCTTGTAACTTTATAGACTTAAGTGTTTGAGCCTGTCGAACTGCTCTTATTTTCAATAGAGTGAAATGTACAAGAAATTGGAAAAATGCGATATCAGAAGCATAATACCATGCTTGTGTATTTAATTGAGCTCCATAGTATATTAAATTGCATGTAAAGGATGATGAGGAAGATTTTTCAAGCTATTTTGTTGAAAACAATGTCTATTACTAAAGAAGCATAATCCTGGTGGTACTTGTTCAGACTACATTAGGAATGGAGCAACTGCACTGATCTGTCAAATTTTGCGCAATAAGTTGCTCATCATAGAGTTACTCTTGAAACTTCTGCAACACATCAGCTACGAGATGTTCTTCAATTATTATGTTTTGGATAAAAAGAGACTCAAAGGGGCGTCACTCATACCAGCCTTTCTACTTTTAAGTCTTTAATAACTTTTGAATCATTCAAGGAAAATTTCCTGTTTGCCTTTATCTCATTACTGTTTCTACATGTCATAAACACATCTCTGGCAGAAATATCCATCTCGGTTAGAAATCAATTATTTCCTGTATTTGATTCATTGTTGCATTCAATATAATCTTAGGCAATGATGATAATATATTGTTCATATTTCATTGGGTGGACAGACAACCTATCTATGAGCTTAGGTCTCATTTATAAAATTAAATACACTTGCCAATAAGCTTGCAGTATTTTTCTTGGTACCCCTACGGAAACTATAAAAGATAACATGTAAGCAAATTCTGAAAATTCCAGTTGTTCATGTTGATGTGTAAAAATCTGGATGCTGCTCTTATCTCCTCTTAAGTTGGCAGAATATGATCGCATGCTTGTCCTTTTCAACAGCATGGAATACTATTCTTATTGATATATCTCTTGTAAGTTTTAGCATATTAAAAATTGAGATGCTTCAAATCTGATAGTATGTTGTCTTTTCTTATGTCATTGGCTACCAGTCATACAGCAGCTATTGCAGCTGGAAACAATGGCATTCCAGTGAGAATGCATGGCCATGAATTTGGAAAAGCTAGTGGGATGGCTCCACGTGCTAGGTATGGATATTGGAGAATTTATGTTTCTCTTTCTTTCAACTAGAATGACCTGTGAGATTGTATCTGCACAGGATTGCCACGTACAAAGCTCTCTACAGACTCTTTGGAGGCTTTATAGCAGATGTTGTAGCTGCTATTGATCAGGTATGCCCTTTATGTTAACCAATAGCAGATGACGAAATTGCTGGTTCAAATACTATTGCTTAATTTGTTTCTAGTCTTGCTGTTTTATCACATATTAAATGTCTGAAGCGCGATACCGTCAATCCATGTCTTTGTTCCGGTGCTATTGTATCCATGTTTTTGTTGCAGTGCAAATGTATGCCATTTTTACCATCATCTTTTGGATATAATTCTTACTGAAGGGTTTAGATTTCTAAGAACTTTTCTGAACAGGCTGTTCAGGATGGAGTGGACATACTCAGCCTCTCAGTGGGCCCAAATAGTCCTCCAGCAACCACCAAGACTACATTCCTAAACCCATTCGATGCTACACTCCTTGCTGCTGTGAAGGCAGGTGTATTTGTTGCACAGGCAGCAGGAAACGGGGGTCCTTTCCCAAAGACAATTGTTTCTTATAGCCCTTGGATAACATCTGTAGCGGCTGCAATTGATGACCGCACATACAAAAATCACTTAACCTTGGGAAATGGGAAAATCTTGCCAGGGATTGGTTTATCACGTAAGTTTTGCCATATATTTAATTAATCCAATCTGATGATGATAGGTTTTCAAAAGAATGATTTCATCTGCACCATGTAGCCATGACAGATATCCAAGTATTCCAAATTTATATGCTGAAAGCACCTATTCAACTGGGGCAACCTTGTCATGCATCCACTTGGATCTGTCATGTTGTTAATGGTGCCTGTGTTGATTTCATAGTTCATCACCATAAAAGGTTTTGCAGCATATTTTAGCTTTATCTTTTCATTGCACTAGTGTTAAGTTCCAACTTCCAAATTGAATGTGCTCTAATCATGTAGCGTTTATCGATGGAATTCCTGATACTATATTGGAATTCATTTCTGAATTTTGAGAGCTTAAAAGGTCTCAATGGATTAATGCAGCCTCTACACATGCAAATCAAACATATACTTTGGTTGCTGCCAATGATGTTTTGCTGGATGCTTCCTTGATGAAGCACAGTGCGACAGATTGTCAGAGACCAGAAGTGTTGAACAGAAACTTGGTTGAGGGAAATGTTCTCCTTTGCGGTTATTCCTTCAACTTTGTTGTTGGCTCTGCATCTGTTAAGAAAGTTTCAGAAACTGCAAAGAGTCTTGGGGCAGTTGGATTTGTTCTTGCAGTGGAAAATGTTTCTCCTGGAACAAAGTTTGACCCTGTCCCTGTTGGTATTCCTGGAATTGTTATCACAGATGTTTCCAAATCTATGGTAATCGTCATTCTTAATGAGCTTTTCTCATGGATCTTGCTAACATGGTTCAAAGAACATGTTGTAACTCATTGACTTCTTCAGTCTATAGTGCCTTTTCCTTTGAATTATGAAATTCAGAATTTTAATGATGTGTTAACTAATTAGTGGCATTTAGGCCTAATTTGAAAGAGTAAGCTTGTCATTAATTGAATGCATAGTGCATTTATGCCTAATGTGAAAGAGTAAGCTTATCATTAATTGAATGCATAGTTATGCCAAGTAATATCAATAGAAAGATGGAAATTAAAGAACAATTATTGTTTGTCTTGCTATCTAAAACTCACTACTTCCGACTGCGTTGAGATTATCCTTTTTTCTTTCAACTTTTTCAGTAATTAAACTCCTCTTGATCCCTGTTTTTTCCTAGTTCTTGTTCTAATCACACCATATTGCTCTTTCTGGATTATTCTAACTACTGAAATTTGGTTTTTGGGCATTGCTGCCATTTTAGGATCTTGTAGACTATTACAACATCTCCACACCAAGAGATTGGACTGGAAGAGTTAAAAGCTTCAAAGCTCGAGGAAGCATTGGAGATGGCTTGATGCCTATTCTCCACAAATCGGCACCACAAGTTGCGTTGTTCTCTGCTCGAGGGCCCAACGTAAAAGATTATAGCTTTCAAGATGCTGATCTCCTCAAACCAGACATCCTTGCTCCTGGTTCTCTCATTTGGGCTGCTTGGTCTCCAAATGGAACAGACGAGGCAAATTATGTTGGTAAATAATTTATCCCAGCCTACTCAGCATCTTATGATAATCAAACATGCTCTAAAATGCTGAGGTGTGGGTTAATCTCTAGCTTCCCTCAATTTAGCCACTTCAGAGGAGAACTTTTCCAAAGGAGCATTTTACACCTTTGTGACGGAGGGTGGAGCAAGGAATCGTTTAGTCATTCCACTGCAATCTTATCCAAATATTTAGCTGCCATGAACTCTTCTAGTTCATGTTTTGTTCAAGTATAGAACATAGCATGCGCATTTGAAGTCTTTTTTTTTTTCCTTGCTTGAGACATGAATTTGATGTTCCATTTGTTAATGCATTCTTAACCAAATGGACACCATCTTAAGCATTTTTTCTGCTTTGGACAGGAGAAGAATTTGCCATGATATCTGGAACTAGCATGGCTGCACCACATATTGCAGGGATAGCTGCCCTTCTAAAGCAGAAGCACCCTAGCTGGAGTCCTGCTGCGATCAAATCAGCCTTGATGACGACATCGACGAAGCTTGATAGATCAGGTAGGCCTCTTCAAGCACAGCAATACTCCGAAACAGAAGCCATGAAGCTGGCCAAAGCTACTCCTTTTGACTATGGGAGTGGCCATGTTAATCCAAGGGCTGCTCTAGATCCCGGACTCGTCTTTGATGCAGGTACTTTTACTTCAGTATGATAAGATGCAAATTTTATGTTAATTGTTATGACACGGACAAAGATTTGGAGGGAAAAACAAGGAAATAAATTCTAAACTCACCTACATTACTAGGTCTCACTTGTCTTCAATGCCTTGCTTGTGGTGTAGGGTATGAGGATTACTTAGGTTTTCTGTGCACAACACCTGGAATTGACATCCACGAGATCAGAAACTACACAAGGTTACCCTGTAATACTACCATGGGCCTGCCATCCAACCTAAACACTCCATCGATCACCGTCTCGCACTTGGTGAAAACTCGGACAGTTACTCGCAAAGTCACGAATGTCGCCAAGGACGAAGAAACCTATGTGATCACTGCTAGAATGGAGCCAGCAATAGCCATTGAAGTGAACCCTCCAGCAATGACTGTTAGACGTGGTGCATCAAGGACGTTTTCAGTGAGTCTTACCGTTCGAACAGTAACTGGATCCTATAGTTTTGGAGAAGTTCTCATGAAAGGCAGCAGAGGACACAAAGTAAGGATTCCAGTGGTGGCTATGGGATACTGGCGATAAGAATCCATTAACTGATTATGGATCCAAGTAAGGTTGATAGTTTTAATATTCTTTTGTATCACTGAGTAATAATAAAGGGTTTAGCTGTATTTTACTTCATAATTATTATACTGCGATGGAGTCCATGTAAAGTAACTTGTAGTAAGGAAGTAGACCTGACGTTGATACTAAGAACAATGGAACATGTTGACTAGAATTTTGTTGATTTTTTAAATATTAATTAATTTTACCAACAAGAACGAAATTAAGAATAATTGGCAACTTGGCATCTCATACTTTGGATTATCAATCAACAATAACAACACCGACCCAGTATTTGTGGACGTCTAGTATGGTCAATTTTTTAAATAATTTTTTTAAATTAAAAATATAAAATAACCTCTTTTTTATAATAAAATAAAATAAAATAAATAAAAATAAATTAAAGGAAACATGTAAAAATGATGAAAGTGATGAATTCGTTAAGGACTTGGTTTTTTGGTTCAATCTCAACTTATACTTACTTAGATATATTTTATTAAATTGTTATCTTCACATCTCTCTTTGAACTATTTGTCGTAGATTAAAGAAAACTCTGTTAACTCTAGTTTCTTTTAAGTTGTATTTAATTAAGAGACGTTCGGTAATTAAACTTAGCTACCGAATAACTTAAAAGATGCCTTTTAAATTTAATTGGACAGTTACATTACGAATTAATAAAATAAACTAATGTAAAAGACAACCACATACGCTAAAATCATTTAATCTAAATTGCATTATTCCTAATAATTTGAGATCATTAATTGCCTCAAACAAATTTTATCTTAACAATTACGGAAATTTTAAAAATATATTCATACGTAAAAGAATCGAACGATTCCAAAAAATGTGGTTATCCATAAATGAATACCAAACTCATCCTACTGCCTGTGCTAAACAAGGTGAACCAAGATTATGAGTACCGTATCGTACTGTTTAAATATCGGTCAGTACCGGATTTAAATATCGGTCGGTATCGGCCGGTATTTACATACTGTTAAAAAATATAAAAAAATATAAAGACTAAATTACAAAATTTTCAGATTTTAATTTAAAAAATATAAATAAATAAAAATAAATTTAAATTTTTTCCCTCTCCCCCTCTCCCGCCTCTCACTCCACCCCTCCC
>JANZXR010000008.1:1284866-1321714 GCA_027575705.1 Erythroxylum echinodendron | reverse complement strand
GCTAAAGGAAAAGATTCAAAAGCAAAGGATTTGGATACAAGAAGAAGGAGAGGATAGCGCAGCGAGGATTTAAAGTTATAGCAAAAGAGTCGGTAATATTTTTCATCTTGTTTATTTTGTTTATTATCCTTATACCATATCATGTATGAATTGGCATGATGATTTAGATTTGTTGTTTCCGCTGAAAAAATGATTTCTTAAAAGTTTTGAAATCTATCATTTTTCCAAATATAGCTTACTTTTTTTTTTCAATCCAACAGGAGAAATAATATACAGATATTATTAATTATATAGAAGGAAGTTAAGGTTAGAAAAAATAATTGATATTAAGAAAAAATTTTGAGAGTATATTAGATAGTATGTATCTATTAGTTTACGTTCCATCCTAAATCTTTCGAATTGGAGGTTCTTATTTTCACTGTTTAGGATGGAATGGAATGTAACATGAAACCCTCCACTTCCATTCCATTCCATTCCATTACGAAACCTTCAACCACACGATGAAAGTGTGCTACTTTTCATTCCGTTCCATTATTAGCCCTCCAACCAAACAAGTCCTTAGTGTTGGGTAATGGTCTACCTGAATCAACAGGTTAGTATCAATTTTTATTTTTTTAAAATTTAAAACTTAAGTTTAAATTAGTTAAATCTAAAATCCATTGAATTCAAACAAAATATTAGTTTAATTATTTATATTAAAATGATATTATTTTAATCTTGACTTCATCTAAAATTTAACCATCTTTAATTAAATTTAATTTTGTTATTGATTTTTATAAAAACCTGTCAATTAGTTAAGAATAAAGTTCTATTTAATTTTGTTATTAACTTTTATTAAAAACCTTTCTGTTAATTAAAAATAAGACTATGTATATTAAACCCGAATTTAACAAAAATTTAACTGGGTTATTTTTGTTGTTGTTATTTTGTTACTCACAAGGCCAACTTCAATTCAACTAACTATTATAATAGGTTTAAAAAAACATTGTCACTTTGAGACTGATTAAACTTAAAAAATGAACTTAAATCTAATTAAAATCAAATTAGATTCAAAACCAATTCAAGCTAATTTACAACCCCCTATTTGATTATAAATGATTTTTGCTGTCACATTGAATAGGTCAACACTTTCACTTGTTACATTATATGATGGTCATGTTTGGATGATAACTAATCAGCCAAATTTTGGTTGATTGACTAAAATCAGCTATTTGATTTAACCAAACAGTTGATAAATTTGTTGATAATTGACTGGTTGGATTGGCTGATTCAATCCAACCAGCTAAAAATCAAAAAGCTATGGATACCCAACGTTTGCAATAACCAGCTGATTATCCCAAACTTAAAATACCAAAATATCCCAAAGTCAAAACAACAGACTAATTATTATGAGTCCAACAAAAGGGTATCTATGGCTTTTGCTTAGCACCAATGCTTATGAGGTTGCTAACGGGGAGTTGGTTGTAAATTTTATATGCTGATCAAAATATGCATACAAATAATAAAAAAAACATAATATTGTGGATTGTTAATTCAGAAAAAATAATGTTATAGATATCACCTTTTTTTATTATTATTATTATTATTATTATTATTATTATTGTTATTATTATTATTATATGTTCTATGTTTTTTATTAGAGATAAACTTAATTTTTGTAGAATTTAATATCTAAAATCTAAATTTTTATAAAAATATTCAACGAAATACCAAAATATATAATATTCATACCATTATATTTTTTTTAAAGTCATGTCCTCATAATTCATTTTACACATAAACAGCTAATAATAAACAACTAATTTTATCAAACAAATAACTAATACAATCAGCTAGTCAAATTAACTGATAGAATCAACTATTAGTTAACAACTGATAGAATCAGGTGATTGCTAAACAGGGCCGATGTCCTACTTCACGCATTTGAAGTGTCTTATACTCTCGACGAACCAAAACGCTATAAAAAGTAAAAAAGAAAGGGCCTTATCCGAACCAAGCTTCACGATCCTAGAAAATTGCATTGACAACAAGGCAACGCACCAGTTTGAATTCATGCTTAATTTCTTTCATATGCACATACTATTGCAATTCTTGATGACTACAATTTTTATAAAAGATAATGTCAAAGCCTTCAAGATCTTGATTGGCCATCGTTAATCCAATCTGCAACAACCTTTAAGTAAGATGCAATAGTGATCTGGAGGTCTATAGGGCGAGAAGTACAGAATTCACATCGACATGCTTAAAAGAACAGATCTTTATTTTCCCAGATAGCAAGTTCAAGAACAAAAGGATAAACCACCATTCAATAGAGAGAGGACAGTATGTTATCCATGTAAATGACTGGCCAATATAAAAATCACATATGAGCGAGTATCTTAGAACATCTCTTGTTATTGCTGACCATAAAGCCAAAAAGGAAAGTGCGTCTTGCGTCAGGCAATGACTCTGCCGTTGACCCAATTGTATCACATTTCGAACTTCACCTGCAAAAACATTATGAAAATAAGAAATCTCTGAAATATTACAACGGATTGAAATGATTATAGCAAATCATTCTCAGAAAAAAATGATTTAACTTTCAGGCAATCTAGTCCCATTTGAATGATTCGCCTGGATAAAACATGATGATTATCCAATGAAATCGAAGGTAGAATCTGTACATCTCAAACAACACATGCATACTCCATAATGATCTCTTTGTTTAGTTGCCATAAAAATATGCGAAATCACTTAAAACTCTTCAAATTTTATGATTATTTCAGTCATGGTTTGAACACTAAAAATTCATCCCTTTAAAGGAAGATATTCTAATAAAATACAAAGATAACTAAACAGCACAAAGAATGCAAATCTTGGTCTAGACTAGCACATACCTCTTGTGCCTCTGAACAAAGGGTGAATTCTTTGCATCTTCGTCTGGAAAGGATCAACTCAAATCAGAATAAAGAACAGGTCTTTTAGATGCAAGTATGCATCTGAGCTCTGTATTATATCTGTGTTCTTGTGTTTGTGAAAGAAAGGTACATAAATATATCAACAAACTGCGGCTGAAATCAAAGAAGTTGCATTGCTATTTCCGCGATTGTAGTACTTCCAAACTTATTATGAGGATTGCAGGTATGATATGTGCAGGCTCTAACAGGTTCGCACTAATGACCATAGAACTGTTCATGATATTAACTTAACAATCTTACTGTACCATTTAGTTCCACTTAAAACTGTTATATCATTAATGATACTATGAAAAAAACTATTAGTTCTTGAACACTTGTTCAATTGCAAATATTATAATGACGATGAATTGAAAGATGAAAACTCGTGTCATTTTCATTAACAGAAAAAGAAACCCCCAGCATAAGATTAAGAATAAAAAAGGAAGACTCTTACTCAAGAGGGCAACAAGACACAAAAAAAGATAGTTCCTCACGACATTGGTTTCAAATATTATCTGAGGGCCATTCGCAGTTCATCTATAGACTTCTATCTCTCTATCTATTCACTTTCAAAAAATAAGGCAACAACCACTCATGCTGGCACAATTAGACATTCAAGCTAATTGATATCCAGATTTTTTTTATTAAAACTTTTCTCTAAAAATAAAAAAGATATCCATATTTTTCACTTTAAAAATCTCCAAACTTTCTTTCAGAAATTGTCAACAAGCAATTAGATATTCAAAAGTCAACTACTATTACATGAATTATTCACAAGATAGGCATTCATAAGTGGGATTGATTATGCATAAATATCTGAAAAAGTAAAATGGATTAAAAAACACAAGAACAAATACCAGTTAGACCAAGAGAGAACTTGGTGATTAGGGTTCCTGTTATGGCGAACCCAACCAGGAATGGCCAATTCCGGTTGAATTCCCTTCTGAAGAAGACAGGCCATGGATCAAACCACTTCTTCATCTTTATAACTTATTCCTCTGCTTCAGTATGGCTCTAAGAACTTCTGTGCTAACAAAGGGAACAAAAATGAAAAGATCAGTTCTTTAGGCTAATGCTACCTCATCGTTATCCCCTTGAAAATTTTCATTTTCTTATTACAATAAAGAAGACTCGATTACATAAAGCAAGTTCAACACTCAGATGTCACCTAACAAGAAAAGGAAAGGAAAGCCCATTTCTAGCCAATACTGTACGAGCTAAAATGAGAAATCAATGACTGAATTAAAATTGTAATATGCATATATCAGAAGAAAACTGTCCCAACCCCAGAATTAAAATCATTGCTAAAGAAAAACTGAGTATAATTAAATATACTCACTCATAAATCTAAATATGAAGAACTAAAAAAACATATATTGGCAATCAAACACCAAAAATCCCATAGCAACTCACCGCAATGACCAAAAAAGGACAAAAAAAATAGAAAAGATTAGAAACAGGAAGATAGTTGAATAGCAAATCAAAGCAGGCAAAAACTCAAACAATAGAGCAGAGATGCGAAAAAGAGAATATGCTAAGTGCTGGAGGCGAAAAGGTCTAAAGATTGGAGGACTCACCGGAGATGGAGATTTGGGATTGTGGCAATGGGAAGGACGAGAGAGCTTAGTTTCTCGGGAGCATTTTAAGCTAATACTCCTGCACTTGGGCTTAGGCCTTTTTGATTTAGCCTACCTCATAAAGCACAAGCTGGGTTTTAAAGTAAATAGGCATTTGATGAAGCGTGCAGGCCCAATTCATATAGTAATCTAATCTCTCGGTTCAAAAAATTAAAAGAAAAGGAAAATTGAATCATTTCTTATAATTATAAATGAAAATTGACAACAGGTTGAGTCAGCCCTAACTCAAAATTTTATCAGAAAATTATAAATTTTTTTTGTTAAAATTTGATAAAAATAACGTAATTTTTTATTCGTTAAATAAATGGTATTGATTAGTTCAATTTTAATAAGATACTGTTCAAATTAGACTAATCTTCTGAAATTTATGTTTGATATTGTTCAAATTACTTGACACACGAAATTCTCTGTTCCTAAAATGATATTCCAATCTTGCATAAGTTAATTTTGTTCAAATATTTATATGTCTCAATAAATGTGTAGATTATATTGGTCAACGAATAAGAAGATCTTATATAACTCCATTTTAGTGCAAAATGAAAGATGACACGACACTTAAGATTCTCTTTTGTAGAAAGTATTGAGTTCGAGTTACCGCAAAGAAGGAGAGAGGAGGAATTTTTTATGTTAATAATCCTCTAACTCTCTGGGTATGCTCTTTGATCGGATCAATTGCGAACTTCTCGCTTTCAACAACAGGGAAGAAGTTGGAACTATTAGGGAGCATGGGGTTGATGGGAACCTAATGTTGAGCAGGGTCAGTGATCAATCAGGAGCTAACTGATTAGTATGTGACGATTCCTTATACGCAAAAGTATACAAACTACGTAAGAACCTGAGATATTTTAAAATTTTAGATTTACCTCATCTAGAATTATTGAAGTGGAGTCTTAAGAGCTTAAAATTGATCTAATAAAACTGAAATACATTATGTATATATATATAAATAAAAAGACACAACAGCAACTGGGAGAGAGTTCTCTCGCAATCAATTTCCTGATTCTATATAGATTCTAAGTGCACACATCCCACATCAAACTACTTGAAAAAACTATATTACCTTTTATTATCAACTTTCCCTTTTATTCAACCATGGCTAACACTCACTCATCAAATGGAATTTCATTAATGAAATTGCGAATTTCAGAAGGTTTTAGTTAATGGTTTGATAGCAAAACCAACCTCTTAATCTTAAGTATAAATGTGGCAAAAATAATTCAACTTGTATTTTTTATCGATTTTGATAAAATAATAATATTATTTTAAATTCAACTCGACCAAATTTTGATATTTTAAAATAATTTTTAGTGATATTTTAAAATATTTTTGAATTAATTTGCAGGATTTTCAATATTTTGACTATATGACTCTCTGCATCTGTTTCGGGTGCTCGAGTCGAGTTCGACCTGTTTCGTTTTTTCCTCTACCCGTCAACCAGAAAAAGAACAGAAATGTCCACTTCATTTCCTATTCACAACTATCGCCATCATCATCATAACTCTTTATTGTCCACGCAGCCTCCTCTAATTTCTCTCTCTTTCTCTCTTACTCACTCACGTATGTGCTTACGATCACAGGCTATATAATTAGCAGTTGTATCTTTTTGGTTAAGGCAACAATGACTCCACTAAAGTACTAGCCTGCGGAGCAATGTGCGAGTCTGTCTGATGCAATGGAGAAAGATAGCGAGACGATGAACGACAACAACCATAGAGTCAACCTTAGAAAAGGGTTTTGGTCACCCAAGGAAGACGAGAAGCTCATCAATTACATGTTAACAAATGGGCAAGGGTGTTGGAGTGAGATTGCTACGAATGCTGGTCTGCAGAGATGCGGAAAGAGTTGTCGTCTTCGATGGATGAACTATGTGAGACCTTGCCTTAAGCGTGGACCTATTTCTCATGAAGAAGAAGTACTTATCATTCGCTTGCACTCTGTTCTTGGCAACAGGTTTATCTTTTTCTTCATTTACAATATGTTACTTTAAATCTACATATTCATTTACAATGTGTAATATATTGATCAGGTGGTCTCAAATTGCGGCGAGCCTTCCAGGTAGGACAGACAACGACATAAAGAACTTCTGGAACACCACTATAAAGAAAAGATTAAGAATGAATAAGCTTCCTACATCACCAAATGACAACGATTCATTTACAGAGAACAGAGAAATAATGATGGGAAGTTTCATTTCCATGCATGAACATGACGTTGTGCCAATGTGCGTGGATTCGTCTTTGTCACCATCGACGACATCCATGCAACATATGGCCTCCGACCACCGACTGGATCCTTTACCAGTGATCGAAAACCTCTGCGACACTGTTGGATCAGCCAGTTTCTTTTACATGCCGACATTCTTAGCAGAAGTGGAATTAAAAGAAGGAATCCGTGGTGGTTATGGAGTTTTAGAGCCAAATAGTAAGGTGACTTCAGAAAAAAACCCTGGATCTAATAATAATAATAGCTACTTCATCGCTACGACCAGTACTTGCTTCAATAACAGTTATCAGAGCTCTGAAGTAGAGAAGATGTTCGGGGTTGAGAATCAGTGTCAAAGAGAAAATTGAACAATGAGTTAAGGTTATTGGAAGGCTTCTATGTCATTGTCGTGTCCTACAGAAAATTTAGCAGCATCTGTAGTTCTGGACAAAGTTTGTGATCTTTTTCTTTTGTTTCATCGATGTCCTGCAATATGTTGTCTGAATTTGTTGTAAATTGCTAGTATATATAGAGGAACTAATATTATAATATCCTCCTAAATTTCACAGTTTTTTCACCTTTGATTCATCCTAATTAAGTGAAAGAAAACTCAGTTCTTCAATATCTTTTTCTTTTTACTTTAGTAGCAGCATCAAGCTATATACATAGATATTGAGTTATACATTGGCATTTCATGCATTGGTTCCGGTTTTGGATAATCCCATTTGCAGTTTCTCCAAAATTTCCTAGCTATCTTCGTAAATATTTCATAACTGACAATTTGATCATCTAGCTATGTAAATCTATTCGGTGACGATCTCAGATAAACCCGAACCAAATCCATTTCCAAACTGTCCATACTTGCTGCAACATTCTTTCATGTAGCTTTTGCAGCAACCACCATTTTCTCTTCTCTCCAAACTCTTGCAAGCATGCGCCGCCTTGGTTTCACATTTCTCTAGTTCACTAGAGGCTTTACAACAGTTGTTGGAAATATTATTCAGCTCCAAATTTTGATGTTCACAATTGCTATTAGATTGAACAACGTCCTTGTGTGATACACTGCTGCAATGGGATTTGGCGGAGTTTCCACAGCCGTGGCTGGATTGGCAACTAGCCTTGTGTATTTTGCTTCTTCCATTGTTTTCCAAATCCAATGAGTGGTTTGAAGATTCCGGAATGCCATGGTGAATAACAGTTTCGCCATGCGGGTGGTGGTGGTGGTGGTTGTGTTGGTGGTGTTCCTGGTGGTTGTGATGATGGCGGTGGTCCTGGTGATTGTGATGGTGGCGGTGGCCGCGGCTGTGTTTTTTCTCATGCAAGCTATCTTTAACATGCGTCCACTTCTCTGCCGATTTTCCAAGTTCTTTTTTGCCGCACAAGCTTGAACAACCATGCCTATCATGACTTTTAACTTCTTCTGTCTTGCAACAACCATGATCGTGGTTATGGTGCTTTACTTCACGAGTCCCTCGAGCACCTGTGCACCTATCATTATTCTGAGCTGATGAACCCTTGGAAGAACTTTTAGAATTTGAGTGTACTGAGCTAGAATTACAATCAGAAGCACAACTCTTGGCCTCTCCACACCCCTTTCCAGCTTTTCCTGAGCAACAATGCTTGTTTTCATGAGACGAATTCTTATCACTAAGCTTCTCAGAAGAAGATCTGCAACATTTTCCAGCATGCCTATGGGTTCGTCGCAGAAGCAGCATACTGTTCATAATCACCACCAAACACGTGCCTGTATCTGCAAGAACGGCTGCCCAAACTAGGGGATGACCAGCAAAAGCCAGGGCAATAATGGCGGCTTTGGTAGATATTGACAAGATCACATTCTCAATCACTTTCCTGTGAGCTTTCTTTGCAAGTTGGATAGCTTTCGGTACCTTTCTAATGTCATTTGACATCAGAATTACATGCCCTGTCTCGGTTGCAAGTGCTGAGCCTGAAATCCCCATGGAGATACCAATATCAGCTGTCGCCAATGCAGGGGCATCGTTTAAGCCATCTCCAACCATTGCTGTTGGACCTTCATCGTCCATAAACCTTTTAACTATCTTCGCCTTGTCTTCGGGTAAGAGTTCTGCGTGGACTACCTCAATAGCATGGCCAAGCTGCACTCACACATTATTCATTGAATGATTCATATCTGCTAAATCTATAGCAATCAACTAATCAATATATATCGAGTATATAGTGAGGACAAGACTTTACCTGCTCCTGTGTATGAAACGCAGCTGCTTGACTATCCCCTGTAAGCATAGCGGTTTTAATGCTCATGGACTTCAAATCGTCAATTGCCTCAAGAACTCCAGTCCTACAGGAATCAGAAAGACTGAAAATTCCTGCAAGATTTCCTCCACAGTATATGTAACCAATGGTCCTTCCACTCATTGCATAACCTCCTTCTGTTGGAACTACATGATTGAATTTGTACGAACGTTAGTTGCCAGGGACCCTATATTTTTGTTTCAGGTAAAATTCTACAAGGAATTAAATACTTTTACCAGATCCATATCCTGATCTGACAGCCATCTTTCTGTTTCCAATGTAAATATCTTTCCCGTCAATTTTCCCATGAACCCCTTCTCCGGGAAAATTCTGGAATTCCTCTACATGCTCAGGTTTTGGCTCTACAGAACATGATCTTCCATAGTTGACAAGTGCAGCTGCCATCGGATGACCCGACTTACTTTCAATACTTGATACCCTGACAAAATGAATCATCAAACTGAATCATATCTGATAATGAATCATCAAATTGTAGAAATGATAAAAGAACTAGTTCATACCAATAAAGTAATGTCTCTAAGCTGACATCTCCGCAGAGTGATTTGAAATCTGTGACAACAAATTCACCTTTTGTGATAGTACCAGTTTTGTCAAAAGCCATGACTTTAATCTTGGCTAGTGTTTCAAGGTAGTTGCCACCTTTGAACAGAAGACCAGCTGTTGCTGCCTTTGTAAGAGCACAGAATGTTGCAACTGGAGTAGACAGTATAAAAGCACATGGACACGCACTCACTAAAACAACCAAAGCTAAATGAAACCAGTGATTACGATTATGAACTCTCAACACGAGTGGAACAACTGCCAAGCCAGCTGATATGATTATAATAGCTGCAGAAACAGAACCAAGTATGATGAGCTTATCAGAACTCCCCTTAAAAGAGTCGCACACCCAAGTTTTAAGATAGACTTCCATTGCTCACCTGGAGTGTAATACTGAGCACATCTGTCTATGAATCTCTGAGTTCTGGACTTGCAGTTCTGAGCGTCTTCCACAAGTTTGGTCATTTTAGCTACGACACAATCCTCAGCTAGAGCAGTGGTTTTAACACTAACATAACCTGAAATGGAACCACTTAATGAGGTTATAATGAAATTCAATCATGAACAATTTATACAGAGTAAAGGGTCTTACCATTGAGGTTGATAGTGCCTGCCCAAACAATGTTATCTTTCTGTTTGGAAACTGGGAATGATTCCCCAGTTAAAGCTTTCTCATCCACTTCACAGTTGCCATCAACAACCACACCATCTATGGGTATGACTTCACCTGCCTTGACTGCCAAAACTGTGTTTAACTTGACCTCATCAGTATCTACTTCTTCACCAGTTTCAGCGATGACTGCTTTTTGAGGAGTCAAACTCATCAAAGACGACATGACTGCATTAGCCTGATAAGTTATATTTTCAGTACTCGGGATTCAATTAGTTCATGTTATGCCAGCGATGTTCAGGATCGTGAATTGGACCTATAAACATCTCTTTAAAGCTCCTGGAAATGCATGTTTCAGATAGTTTTTCCCTATTACCTTGTAGCTTGCTCTTGATTCAAGCCATTCTGCTATAGTGAACAGAAAGACGATGGCTCCTGCCTCAGTGTAATCCCTCATAGCTATAGTTCCTATCACTGCCATGAGTAATTAATTCCAGTAAATCGTTAAACATGATCAATGATCAGTTCCGTTAATGAACAACATGAACAATAGCTAAACCCCATCACAGCTACGGAATCATGAATCTATAGACTTGACTACGTAAAGAAGTCGCGTAATGCGCCAAATGGGTTTGTCTCGTTTACGAAACCATCATCCTCAGTATCTTTTTTTTTTTTCCCCTACTTTTTGTCACCTGATATTTGATCTTCAGGACAAGCTTTTCAGAAGTTAGACTAAAAGCATTTTAATGGGTTCAATTAGACTAAAAGCATTTTAATGGGTTCAAAAGTATGTATGACCCATACGCGTGTCTGATCTAAGCTTAAAGTGCTCTATTTTATAAACCCTTAGTCGGATAGCACATTCAGAAGAATAATTGTCCATTAGTTACTTTAACTTTGTTCCTGTAATAAATTTCCATGAACTCCATACCTAATCCTGAACCATCCATAATAGCATAGCTATGCTTAAAAATTTTGTTTTTCAATTGTCTTCCAATCACGTGTAAAGGTTCTCTTGTCCTGGTTTTTCCTTATTTAAGCCCGTGTAAATGAAAGAAGAAACTACTTACTGGGTGGTAGGTTTAGCATCAACAGAGCTTTCTTTTGTAACAAAACAAAAAAAGAAGAGATTGAGCATCAATAGCATTCTTCTAGCTAGTAGATAAGAATCGAAAGTGTAATACTACTTTTACAAGTAATCACTATGGGTTATAATTAATTATACAACAAAAGTCGTAGGAACAATTTTTCAAAAAGCAAATTGAATTCTTGGGATTGTATGTCTCACTTGGTGAATTTTTATACCCAAGTGGCACATTTTTTTCATATGTTATATAATATCAAAGTAGAAAAAGAGCATATGCTCCAAAATAAACAAACCAAAGATGAGAGTAATAAGGGAACGACAAAATAAGGGTCTTTTTTCACTTTACCCGACCTTGTAAAACTTTGGGAACGACATGCCTTACAGATTCATCTCATCCTGACCTTTCACATATTTCTTTTGTTATTTTCGTTACACAAAAAGAGCATAATCATTGAGAAAAGGATGCGTAAGAGCTCAAACTTTTGTGGATATGACTTGTCACAAATGGAGTCCTTATCGCTTGTAAAGAACCATTATCTTCTTGTTAATTTATTATTTTGTGTTAAAACAAAGAACTTGGTGACGTTTAGGATGTGCATGTATAAGATAATTAACATCATAAAAATTAGAAAGAAAAACAAAAGTAATAGGTCACCTGCGATAATGACCAAAATGTTGGAATCGAGTCTGAAATTTTTTATGGAGGCGACCCCTTTCAAAACGACGGGTAGAATGCCGATAGCAACAGCTCCAAGAGCAAACCACTGAAGAGGAGGATACACATACTTCAAAAGTGATATAGAGAGTGCCACTCCACTTGCCACTGCATAGGGACTTGGCCATTTGTTCTTGTAATTCGTAACTCCATACACTCTGACATTTGCCTCTAACCCTGCTTGATTCAGTGCCTTAACTGTGTATAATAATTGCACAAAAGTTAATACAGAAAAAAAAAAAACAGAGAGGCAATATTTATGTGTTCTTTGTTTTATCGTCTCGTCTTTTAGATTGCAACTTAGAATAATTAAAAATAAGTACAAATACTATTGGGAATACCACTTATTCGTGCTCCATTATTCATAATATCTTATATGATCATAAAGCATATGCTGGCCTCTTGTATGCTGGCCTCTTGCTGAAAGGGGTTGTGTTTGTGGACTGAGAAAATTTCATTAAAGAAAAAAAAAGCAAGGGAAAAGAAAGAAAAAAAGCAGGTTCTTATTTTTCTTTTTATCCTTGACATGACAATAAATGTAATTTACTCATCTTTGTTTCTTTTCTAATTTAATTTAAGAGAGTGGTTGTGTGTGTATATATATATATATATATTCTCTTTCTATAGTTGGCTATGAGACTCAAATGGAAAAGTTGATAGAGCTACGTAAGAGAAATCACTAGCTACAAGCAATCTCCTGCTTTGGCCTGATATGTTGTTACTAATATTATCACACCACCAAAGGCCGGTAAGTTGATGCCTGTGACGTATTATCCGGACAAGCTTTTTATACTTTAATATTATAACTTTATCATTTATTAAAGAGCAATGCTTGTACAAGAAACTAATATATTCATCATCATTTTCCAGTAGGTGAAGTATCAAGTATATGCGAACAAAAGAATGTTTTTTCTTTTTCATTATTTTTTGCAGAGAACAAAAAAGGAAGAGGAGGGTTCAACAGTTTCAGATCAATTATTTACCAATCTGGAGCTGAGATGTGAGAAGATTATCATGCACAACCATGATTGTTTTCGTTGTGACGATCACTGAGTACTCTTTGATACCGTCAAGAGACTTGAGGATGTTCTCGACCAAAGGGACCTCCGATGTGCAGCAGAGCCCCAACACATCAAAATAGCTTTTCTGCAGCTTCTTGGCTGCTCCTCCTGCTCTGTTTTTTTCTTGGGCAGCCATTGTTGTCTCGAAATTCTGGTCACCTACCTCGATAGATCTCTGCAGAGAAAGAAAAACAAACAAACAAACAAACAAACAAACATAGCAGTTATGAATGTGGGAAGAGGACGGACGGAGATGACCAAGAAAAAAGCCTTACTTTGCGTGAATGTATAAGCACATAAAATGTGTCATTAACTATATAATATATATATATGTTGTACACACGCATTGAAGAAAATGCGTATAGAATTTTCCCGTAACCATAAAAGGTGTTGGAGAAGAAGACTCTACTACCTGTCAATTACTGAACCAAAAAGGAAGTGAAAGCTTAGAGAGCTTTGTTATTGGAGATAGGAGGAGTGAATGCCATTGGAGAAGGAAGGGGGGATTTAAGTAAGGAATGCATGAGCTTGATTGGTTTTCTTCAAAGAAATGGATACATATACATTAAGTGGAGAATCAGTTAAAGGCTATAGAATGGAATCCACGTGTGATTCCACCCATACATTTGCACTTTGAGTTGTTACTCCTAGGCATATGTTCTTCAAATTACTTTGTTAAAGGTTGAATGCTCTATTATTACCTAACTAGGGATATATATATGTATATACATAAATATGTTTTTGTGTGTGTGTGATAATGTTTATGCGAACTTATTATTCTAATTTGTATTTTATGATCTTAGGCTTGTTTAATTGAGAATTTAGGAAGATAATTGCATCTATTTAAACTTCGTTTAATTTTTGTACCATATTTAATTTCTAAATTTAGAATAAAAACATTATTTTTACAAACGTCTCAAGTAATTATTTTATGTTCACAATTTTAGTGTGAGCATAAAAAAAATACTTTTGTGTTTTAGTAAAGGTTATTTATTAGAATTTCCCTAATCTAGTAGAAGATTCCTTTAATTGTTAAGATTTAAATTAATACTCTATTATACTTCCTAAAGTGCCATAAAGTGTATGCTAATTTATGATTCTAATTTGTGTTTTATAGTCTTTATGCACTTAATTTAAATCTGACGGATGCATCATTATTGATTCTTTTTTTATCAAATTATGTAGACATATTATCAAATTATGGAAACATCGATTAGATCGAGAGAAAAACATTGGAATAGTTGGAAGTTCGATCCGTATTAATTTTATCGAACCTAAGTTTCTATGAATAGCAGCAAATGCAATGGTGGGTATAGGGAAAGAAACAATCACGTAATTGCAAAATTTTAAATGAATTTAAGCAAAACAACAAGAACTATTTAGCCAGCAATTTTGATGATAACTAAGATATGTTTGGGATGTTCGGCGAAGTATATAAATGTATGCCAAAGGGATGCTTCTCTTCTATTAGTTGAGGTTGTCGACTTTGAGACATGACAACGGATTAATTTGTACGGACGAAATTTGTGTTCAGAATAGAGATGACAATTATGCTTCGGCCCACTCAACTATCACTGCATTTATTTCAAGTGATAACTAGATATTTAGTCCTAGTTGCATTTGAAGGGAAATGTTAGAGTATTCCATATTTATTAAACATAAAAATGTTAAAGAATTTATATGTGGTAAGGGTTAACTATCTAAATGACTAGTTCTAGTCATTTTGACAATGGTTGACCCAAGCCCAATTCTTATTAGTAGACTCTACAATACCTATATTAAAAATTCTAATAAATATAAATAACATAATTTTGAGTAAAAATATATTATTTTAAAATTTAAATAAGAATGATCAAGTTTAGTTTGGGTCAAATTAGGCTTTTGGTAACTATAGTTCATATCGTACTCATTCAAACAAAACTTTGATTCCAATAAAGCAAAAATAAGAGATTGAATTAAGATTTCTAGAAAACCTAGTCACCAAAATTGCATTTGTCTAGCATATGTGGATTTTGGATTAGGAACGATGGTCCAATTTTTTCTTTTGTGAATTTTTAAATAGGAACTTTTAGCCCTTTTTGTGTAGCCGTCGTCGTATACAAAACTTCAAGAAAATGTGCTTGCCAAGCCGGCAACTTTTGGTTGCTTCAGGCTTCAGTCAATTTCGAACAAAAGTCGCAGAAGATTGTTTAATCCAACAACATTGGTGTCAATGGTACTTTCTTAAATTTTTATTTGCTCCACCGCCTGCTTGTGTGAAACCGACATGTGGGTCTTCACATGTCACTTTTGTCCCTAAAATGCCAATCCTTAAATCACTTTTTATACGGTCTAAGTTGTGACTGAGCTTGTTTAATCTATTAGCAAACAAAAATTTAATACGAAGTGGCAAAGACAAGCTTAGATGGTGTAAGATTAATTATCTGATTACTTTCAGGAAGTTCGAATCGTACCAAAATCCCTGCAACTTGAGACCATAATTAAACTATACATTAGGGTTCCATGTTATGACAATTCACAAAATCCAAAAGATTTTCAGGGCATCTTCTTTGTTTTTTCTTCTTGTCACTGGATCGAAACCGAGATGGAAAACATAAATAAAAAAAAACTGCATTAACAAATAATTAAGGAGGTGTGATGAAATTGTTTTATCATCATCATCACTCAGTCTAAAATGCCGCAATAAAGTAAGATCTGGGGAGGTCTGATAGTACGCACCTTACCACTACATAATAAAGAAGTTATTTTCCGTAGACCCACATATAAATGTGACAATTAAAAAAAGTGATGCAAAATAAAAGAGTAGATATGAAAACCGATATGTTAAAAGAGTAATAAATAAAATTTAAAAGAAAATAAATAAAGAAAATAAAATAAAACCAAATCAGATATTTGATATGATGCCTATATATGCTAATAAATAATAAAAAATATAAATCGTTGTAGGTTAATACAAGTTTAAAAAAGAAGTTATATATATAATAAGACAAATATACTTAGAAAAGAAAAAGTTATTATTGACTAATAAAGTTGACGTAAGTCAGATTAAATTTAAGCTTTAATATGAGTTAATTTATTATAATTACTTGGGTTTGAAAATTATAAATTTAATTTTGAACCGAAATGCAAATGTCCCAATTCAAGTGTGATGGATACAAGATTAGGGCACCATTCAAATTTTTTAATAGATCATTTCAGGTAGAGGGTTTTATGGAGGTGATTTAGCAGGTTTGGAGGACTAAGGTAAAAGGGTACAAGGCCTTTCAATTGATGCAGAAATTAAAAATTGCCAAAAGAGTGATTAAAGAGTTTAGTAAGCATAAAACTTGAAATATTCAAGAAATGTATACTAATTTGGCTAAGATACGTAAGGAATGTTATAGGGACCGCCTTAATGATAGCTTAAGAGTGCTTGAGGCCGATCGGATGAAAAAATACCAGGAAGCTTTGATCTTGCATGAATCAATCCTTAAACAAAAGGTGAGACAAACTTAGCTTAAGGAGGGTGATATTAATACCAAGTTTTTTCAGGCATCTATTCTAGCTAGGCGAAATACCAATACCAATACCATTACTGAACTGAAGGATGAAGGGGCTAATGTGCTACGTGGTCAACAGGAAATTGTTGGGCACATCAGGGAATTTATTTTTCAAACTCATAGGAAATATCGAAAGTGTAGGGAATGGTTTTGGGGTTAAAGATGTTTTGGAGTTCTCTCCAAGTAATGAAAGATTGGAGATGTTAAATGCTCCTTTTTCAACCCAACAAGTGAAGGAGGCCTTGTTTTGGTTAAATGGTTCAAAAGCTCCTGATCCTGATGAGTACTCGGTTGGATTTTTCCAGAAGACATGGAATATCACAGGCCAACTCTTAACAGAAGCAGTGCTAAAGTTTTTTTCATCTGGTAAGTTATTGAAGGAGATCAATCATACTTTCTTATGTTTGATTCCCAAGAAGGAGCGACCAAAAATGATTACGGACTATCGTCCAATTTCGTGTTGCACAACAGTGTATAAAATAATAGCTTCTCTTTTAGCTGAACAACTGAAAGGAGTATTAGCTTAAATGGTAAGCAAAGCCCAAGGGGCTTTTCTTCCTTTGAGAAGTATTAGGGATAACATATTGATGATGCATGACTTCTTGGGAGAATATCATACAGGCAAAAAGATTAACAATTGTGCTTTAAAGATTGATCTTTATAAAGCTTATAAGACGATCAGATGGGGATATCTGAAGAATTGTTTGAAAGGGATTGGTGTGCCTACACGTTTTTGTCATTGGATACTTCAGTGTATTCAAACTACATCCATGAGTATTTTAATAAATAGCATTCCTACAAAATCATTTATTATCACTAGAGGGATTAGGCAAGAGAACTCTCTCTCCCCTTACCTATTTAATTTGGCGATGGAGGGACTTTCAAGACTATTGACTAAAATTGTAGATTGTAATGGGCTATTTCAGTATAATTATAAATGTAGTGAAATGAAATTGTCACACTTATTGTACGCCGATGATGTGATATTATTGTGTAAGGCCGAACCACATGTGCTATTGATGATGATGAACTTGATGAATATTTTTTCTAGTTGGTAAGGGATAAAGATAAATGTACAGAAGAGTGAAAATTTTATGTCTTTAGATGTTCAAAATCCAGAGTGGATTACTAGTTTAGTGGGGTTACCTCTCGAAGAAACACCGTTCAGATATCTGGAAGTATTGATCACTTCAGGTAAGCCAAATTTTCTGATTTCTTGCCATTGTTGAAAAAATTTAAACTTCAAATCAATGCTTGGCAAAATCGTTTCCTATCACTTGATGCTAGAGTTACTCTTATTGTTTTAGTGTTGAACAGTATGCATGTACATTGGGCTGCTCATGCGGTAATTCCAAAGAGAGTAATCAAAGAAATGGAGAGGATATTAAAATCCTTCTTATGGACTGGTAAGCATGATAATTTCAAGGAAGCAAAAGTCAAATAAAGTGATATTGCAGTGCCAAAAAAACAAGGAGGTTTAGGCATTATTTCAATCACGTACACAAATGCAAAGAGTATTACTTATGGAGATTATTCGTGGATAAAGAAGCGATGTGGGCCAAATGGGTGCAAATTTATCACCTTAATGGGCAAAGTTTTTGGCAACTTCAGTCGAGGTATAAACATCTTGGATTTTTAAAAGTTTGTTACGGCTATGAGACATGATTTATCCTTTAATTAAAAGTAGGGTAGGAAACAGAGAGGATACTTGTTTCTAGTTTGACAATTAGAATGAATTCAGTCCATTATGATTGCGGATTGATTTACTAGTTTTTAGAAACTGAATCCCTAAGGAAGCTACAGTGGCATGGCTATTTCAAGAGAGGGCACGGTTGAATAGATGTAGATTTGGCCACTTACTTGACTATTATATGAATGGTGTGCAACTTCGAAACCAGATGGACAAGTTGATTTGGGTGGCCAATCATGGTGGGGAATTTATGACCAAATCGGCACATGGTACAGTGAGAGAGCTGCATGAATCTATAACATGGGCTGATTTGGTATGGAAATTAGTAATAAGTCCCAAATCTGCTACTTTCTTGTAGTGAGCTATTAAAAATAGATTGCAAACTAAGGACCAATAGTTTCGTAGCCATGATCTCTTTTGTGTTTTCTGTAAACATGTCAATGAGAGTAGAAATCACTTATTTTTTGAATGCGAATATGCCAAAGTGGTGTGGAGCAGAATTTTGCATATGATAGGGATCTCAAATTTCTCCTATGAATGGAATGAGATGTTGAATGATATTACGGTATTTCAGACCTGGGCTACGAGACAATCTCATCATCCAGACATCGTTTTAGTTGGTAATATGTCACACATGGAGGGAGAGGAATAGATGCTTATATAAGGAAGTGGAACAACACAAGTATAAGCTCGCTGCTACAATAGTTAACTTGATTAGAAAGTTAATCACAGCCGAAGAGAAGCAAGACACCATTAGACAGGAACTCACAGTGACTTGGTTAATTTAGTTGGTTTAATGTGGTTATAGGTTGTATGTTAATAGTAGTATAGTAATGGTTGTAGTAATTTTGTTATTATCCTTGTAATCGAATTGTATATAAGTTTCCAGCTTTGGTAATATATTTCTTTAAATTTTCAAAAAAATTTGAATTAGACTAAAATTAAATTGAATCTAACTTGTGGTTTTTATGCATCTGTGTTTCTCTAGTAATTTGTAGTTTTTATCCATTTATGTTTCTCCGTTTAGATTAGATTCCTTCGAGAATGAGACAATTGAAATTTATTAAATATATAACTGAATTATAGATAATAAAACATGTGTATATATATTTTTTATTTTTATGAGTTTGACTTTATACAACAACAATATTATTTAGTAGAAATCCTGCTAACAAGTAGGGTCTGAGTTTATAAAAACTCGTATTAGTATAAATATACATTTTAAATATTGTAATTAGCCGACAAATTATAAAAGAGTTGGACGCTACTAATATTAACTTTAGTATCAATAAAATCTATAAAGTTGAGATAAAACCCTATTCTGTGTATATTACCAATAATATTGAAGAATTTTGAGATGCCCTGCCTTTCTGTCCACCATACCCTTAAATTCTCATAACTTTGTAACAGTTCCTAAAGCCTTACAACTAGCTAGCTTCGGTTGCTGAATTAATCCATTGATGACTATTTCTTTTATGGAGAAAGAGACACAACTTGCAATGTAATTCCCAATAAGCATCTTCTCAACGTGTGTGTGTCAATTCGAACTTCAGAATGGTCAAGATAGTGGTGGAAAAGTTGGAACAAAATATGCAGAATAACTATGTCAACACATTATCAAATGTAGGGAACATAAAAACGGGGCGCCTGGAAAAACTGTGTCACACAATGCAACATTAGATTCCCTATGTTGTTGTTTTATGATTGGTCATTGTCAAGATAATATCGAATAAGTCGAACCGAATTAAACTATAATTAAGTGAGAATCAACGAATAGTCAATTTTTTTCTACGTTGGAACATAACCTTAAATTATTGGTTTCTAATTGCTTAAAATAAAAAAGTTGAAGTTTAGATGATTCGGATACATATCATTCATTGGTGTGTCGTCATTTTGAATTTATTATTATTCTCTTAGATTGTCACTTGGACAGATTCGAAGTTCAAAGTCGAATATGTGCATATATAATTATATGTAGCATGAGAGAATCCTGGGGAGATTTATCACTTTTAATTATGAAATTAATCATTCCGTGGCTTTTTTTATGAATATTTCCAAAATCTTGGAGTTGTATCTGAACGACCGAATCCCAGAGATTAATGATCTTTGGTTAATAACAGCCGACTGCGTTTTCAAAGTACTTAAACTACTTATAAATCTTACAAATTAGTCCTAACTAATGGTGGTTTGTCCTGATTGACTGAACTGATCTCTAAAACATTATTCCTTGCATTATTCTCTTCATTTTGCTCCGATTCTCACCGAGAGATTCTCTACATATCTTTTCTGTGTATCTTTTCTTTTCTTTCATTTCTCAAGTGCAAAAGGTACTTAAATTAGGAGGCGTTTGATCTGAGAGTTTGGGAATTGAAGGAATTGAATAATTATAAAAAACAATATTTGATTTAGAATTTTTAATTCTAAAAAAATAGATTTACCCCATTAAATTTGAGAATCTATTAAACCCACCAAAAAAAATTGGTATCGATATTATACCCATCTCCATCCCTTTCTATTATCATATTCATATTCATAACCAACCTCGTGCTCATACCAAACACTTAGTTAATCTTTCAATTTCTAGTTATCTACAGCTAAGCTGTGGCTAAATGCCAACTTGATTAAGAGGAGGTAATGAGGTGTACTAAATATTAAAAATATTCCTTCATTTAATAATTTAAGGGTTAATTAAAAAATACAAACTTAAATCAATTTTGTAATACTAACTAATTAAACTTTAAAAAGTTAAGCTAAAATGTTTCGATTTTTAATTTTTATCCAAAAAATAGAATTTTTCATTAAATTTTTTGTTTATGTGAATGATATGATGAGCAATATTATATTAACATTTTTTCACATAATTACTATATATTGTATTTATGTCACGTATAAATTTATTCTTTAATAAATTAAAAATATCAAAATTTAAAATGATTATGAAATAACAAAAATATAAATATTTTAAGATTTTCAATTTATTAAATAATAAAATTTATACATGATACAACTATAACATGTGAAAGTTACGTTATAAAAATACTATTATAACCTAACTTATCACATCATTTGGTATTAACAAAAAATTTAACATACGACCATTTTTACTAAAAATTAAAAATTGGAGAATGTTGGTGTCACTTTTTAAATTTTCGATTGATATTACAAAATTAAATAAAGGTTGATATATTTTTATAACAATTAACCCATAATTTAATATTGCCAAAAGGATTAAATAACCTTTAATATTCGTATACTCAGAATACCAGGTCTTCAATGTTTTTAAAGTGACCCCTCCCATACTCCATAGGCCAATAATGAGTTTTTGATGAGTAAAAGTCGAAAAAGTCGACATCAATCAATATTCTCGATCGTGATATTTTGTTCTTCTAGTGTTCAACTTAGAGGAATTCCATAATTGAAAAGACAAAAGTGGTAAAGGTAGCAAAAGCAGGAAAGCCTTACTCTTCAATTTTTATATCTTTGAAGATTAAAAAAAATGTCGACCACAAAAAATGCATAAATGTTTTTAAAGTTCGGAAAATTGTTTAAGAAGATTGAGTTGGATAAGACATTATTTGTCTTCACTCTTCACTGGTATTGCTTAGTTCGTATTTTATACAGTAGGATAAAGGTGTTTATTAAGATGGTGGATACTAGGAAGGACCATTAACAAATTAAATTGCACAAAGATTACTATACAGGTGCGATGGAATGCACAACATTAAATATGTGTGGTTACGGGACACTCGTGACAAATCTGCGAGGATGATTTCAGAAGTAGATGGTGACTTGAATATTTTACACCAAGTCTTTTCTTGCCCTTTTCGAGTTGGATGATGCACTTGTGAATTTGTACCTACCATATTTATTTCGTTTTCAGTTTTCAATTAAAAGTGCGGTTGAAATATAATTTATTATGTAAAAGATGATTAATTAAAATAGAGAGGTCTAGTAGTTCGATGTTTTACTCGTAATTGATAAAGATATTATTTTCAATAGACCACATGCAATGTAAAATAATGATAGTACAAAATTTTAAATAAATACCTATAAATAAAAATATAAAAATATACAATACATAATATTGTACGCATAGAAGAAGAAGAAGTTAATAATAATAATAATAATAATAATAATAATATACAAACTAGAAAAAGATAATTACAAGAGTAAATCAAATCAGCCACGTCGAAGATGTAATTAGGCTAAGGAAAAGACTGTACAGACTAAATAACTATGAGGTAACTACTACGTATTAAAAAACTATAAACTCAAAAACTTGAAAGAAAATATATAAAATACCTAGTAAAACGATAATAATCTCTTTGTGAGAGATCCTTTATCTATATTTTAGTACATTAAAATTTTTTATTTAGGGCCATATTTTCAGTAAGGTCTAATAGAATCATATCATTTTTTATCATTTCTTCCAATTCTTCTTAAGCCTTCATTTTTTTCTCTTACAGTTTTTAAGTATTATTTTCTCTCATCTTCTCACTGAAGCGTCAAAATGCCTCGTTTTAATATGTTCAAATCACCTAAATCTTTTTTAACTCAAATTTTCATTAATATCAGTCACATTTAATTTTTCATTACTATAAAATAAAAATTATTTAAATTGTAAAGACTCAAATTATTCTCCCCATGGAGACTATTAGAAATTCCTCAGAGATTTCATTGGCATAGTCCACACCAAATACTTAGTTCTCAAAATTCTGACTTTAATAAATAAATAAATAATAAAACGGCAAGAGATTCAAGTACGTTAATTGCTAGGAATTTGATTTTGTACTATCAAATAAGTTAATATTATGAGGCTTTTTTTATCAATAATGAAGAGGTGGGAATTGAAACTTTGATTCTCTAAAATTTACTTGTTTAGTTATAGGAAATAAATAAAATAAGAAATGATAAAATTTTAACAGATTTAAAATAATTTATATTTTTTATTTTTTAAAAATGTGTGGATATAACCTAAAATCAAACATCAATAATAACAAATAAATAGTTGTAAATATTATCAAAATACTTTAATGATATTATTAGTATCATTTCTTACTAAAATTACACATTGAGGTCTTTTATATTTAATTTTTAATAATTTCTATTTTATTTAATTAATACTACATCAAGTAAAATAGGTTCTTTTTTTAATTTCATTCTCATCATAAAAATTATTCATAATTATTTAAAAATAACATTTTATTAATTTATTAAAAATAATTTTAATTATTTATTTATAAAATACAAAATATTTTGATTAATTTTTTAAAAAATAAATCATAATAGTAACTAAATATGAATAAAAAATTGCTCATTATCATTTACTTATATAATGTTTGTATATTTAATCTCATTCTTAGTGATTAGATAAGAAACACTCGCAATCATGATTTTATTCTTATTTTTATTTAAGGTTTTTATTTTAATTCTCATTTTATTATTTTAATTCTTTCATTAATGATCACCAAAATGAGACCTAAATAATATATGTGAATAATTTAAAATTAAGGACCGTTTAAATAAAATTAAGCATTTAATTTACTATGAGATGCACAATTCACTTCTCATATTTTATTTTTTTAAAAATCCTTCTTTTCTCTCAAATACAATAGGTTGACATTAAATTTACAAGATATGTAATTTACGAGATACTATACTCTTAAAGATTTTATTTAAAACATTTTTTAAAATAATAAAAAATACAAAGTTCCTCTTATAAAAAAATAGGTAATTTTTACAATTGAGACAAAGCTTTTTATGTGTTGGTTACGAACGAATTGAAGTTGGTAGGCATTACATGCACACATCTGAGGAACTCTACAGTCGTGAAATGAAAATGTATATGGGCAAGTGAGTGAGCAAAGCAATGATGGGTTTTGAATCCGAAGGATATATAAGAGATTTTATATGGTCAGTTGGAGTGTGTGTCATCGCCCACCATTCTCGTAAATGGGAACCATATCAAAGATTCAGCTTTGTCCTCTTTCTTTTGCATCGATTCTTTCAGCATGAAAAGTCAAATTTCATTGCATTATAATGCCAAAATTATTGCCTTCCACTACATTATGTATCTGTAATTGGATGATGGAAGCTCCATTGCCCTTTTCCTTTTGTTATCTGCCTCATCAGCTACCACCCTTGTTCAGCTATTATTGCTTGCCTTGAACCTTGTTTTCCTCCACTTACCAGTGGGTCTCTTGCCATGATAATTTTAGTTTTTATTAATTTATTATAAACCTTTTACTTTAATATAATTTTTTAAATTTTCTAATTTAATAACGAACATTTAAAGTTCGTATAAATCAAGCTATATTAATCACGTAAAGATATATTATCTTTAAATTATTTATACTTAAAAAACACACGAGATCTTACAAAAATTTTAATTTGTGTATATCAGCTTTATAGTTGAAGGAAAAGTTAGTCGAAGAAAAAGATTGCGTCAAATAGAATAACTATATTGGAAATCCACCTCCTCAGTTTAAAGTCTTTTATAGATAGAGATAGAGAAAAGGAATAACGCCAAAGATATCGTGACTATGAAATCCAGAATTCATATTTATTATGGTAAATAGGCTCAATTATATAATTTATTATTTAATAGTTACCAGTGACTATTGCTATTAAATAAGAGATTTTTGTTTTATATAAAATATTTTTATTATTTATAATAATTATCAATTCAGTCGAAAAATAATTGGAGCAGAGTAATTGAAAGATTTGTGTGGTTTATAATAATTACCAATGTACTGAGGAATCAATAACTTCGTAAAGTTTGTCCCAAAATCACCAAGCATTTGGTTTATATACATATGTATAATTTTAATGTGATGATGATTTGGTCAACTTAAAGTTCTTATTTGAGCCACCGCCTGCCTGCATGGGTGTGAAAAGGATGGAAGTGGAACTTTCATTTTTCCGATGATGCAATCTTCAACCCATTTGACCTATTTTCTCAATATATAATATAATTAAATTGACACCTATTTTTACATTTACATTTGAATATACTATTTGTAAAGTAATCTGGGTTGAATTGTTCTTTTTTTTCATTAATGAAATCTTAGTAAAAGGTACTGTAATTTTGGGTTGATGCCAAATATGACAACAATAATAGGAAGGGAATTGTACTTTCTCATCTGTAGCTTTACAATTTATATACTAGTGTATACAGTATGTACAACAGTAAAGACCTATCCTATCTTAACTTTAAAATACACAAGCTTTATCTAATAATTCAAATCATTCTTATCCTCTAATAACCTCTAACACCCTCACTCAAGTTGGTGCGAAGATATCACAAACATCCTACTTGAACGCAACATTTTCAAACGAGCTTCTTGAAACCCTCTTAATTAATATGTCTGCTACTTGATGATAAGAACTAACAAATGGAAATGAAATAATCTGCTCATCCAACTTTTCTCTAATGAAGAACCTGTCTATCTCAACATGCTAATACGATCGTGTTGTACAGGATTCAAAACAATTTCAATCGCAGATTTACTATCACAGTGAAGTCTCGTAGGTGCATCCAAACCAAAACCAAACCAAAACCAAGTTCCTCAATTAATCTCTTCAACCACAATAATTCACAAACACCAAGAGCCATACCTCTAAACTCAGCTTTAGCACTTGATCGAGATAATACTGCTTGTTTCTTGCAATGCTAAGTCACTAAATTTCCACCTACAAATGTAAAATATCCACACGTAGACCTTTTATCATCCAATGAACCAGCCCAATCTTCATCACTATATCTTTCAACTTGCATATGCCCATGACTAGAATAAAGAAGTCCTCTCCCAGGATAAGCCTTTAAGTATCTCAAGATCCTCATGATTGCTGCTTCATGGGTTTCACAAGAGTCGTGCATAAATTGACTAAAAAGATTGACAGCATAGGAAATATCAGGTCTAGTATGTGACAAGTATATAAGTTTTCCAACAATCTTCTAATAGCGTCTTTTGTCAACCTGAGGTGCTCCTAAGGATTGACACAGCCTGTGATTTTGTTCAATAGGAGTCTCAGCAAGTCGACAATCAGGCGTCCCACACTCAACCAATAAGTCTAACACGTACTTCCTTTGAGACAGAAAAATACCATGCTTGGACCGAGCAACCTCAATACCCAGAAAATACCTTAGCTCTCCTAGTTGTTTCATCTCGAACTCCTTTGCTAGATACTTCTGTAAAGACTCTTGTTCTTCCACATCATCACCTGTCAATATCATATCATCGACATATATAATTAGTGCAGTAAACAAATTTCCTCGATGTTTAAGAAATAAGGTATGATCAGCACTACTCTGAACATAACCAAAAGCTTTCATTGATTTACTAAATCGACCAAACCAAGCTTGGGGCGATTGTTTCAGTCCGTATAAAGCTTTATGCAACTTGCACACTTTCTTTGTTCCTGCATACTTCTTTACACTAGGAGGAGGATCCATATATACCTCCTCAACCAAATCCCCATGCAAGAATGCATTTTTTACATCAAATTGAAATAAGGGCCAATTTTTATTTGCTACAATAGACAACAAGACTCTCATAGTGTTTAATTTATCCACAGGTGCAAAGGTCTCCTGGTAATCTACCCTACATAATTGAGTATACTCCTTAGCCACTAAGCGAGCTTTATGTCTTTCCACACTACCATCTGCATGATGTTTAATTACAAAACCCCAACGACACCCCACAATCCTCTTCCCTACAGGCAAGTCAACTAAAGTCCACGTCCCATTGGCTTCTAATGCCCCCAATTCTTCCTCCATAGCCTTAGTCCATTTTGGGTCTTCTCATGCTGTCTGCGTATCATTACAAATAGAGACAGAGGACACACTAGACACAAATAATGCATAAGAACCATTTAATCTGTGAGTAGAGACAAAATTCACTATAGGATACTTAGACTTGGACGAAATTCCAGGCTCATATCTGGCAGGTGGTTTCCCTCTATTAGCACAAACAGGTAATTGATAAGTATAATGGTAAGGAACTTGTTCTGGTTCAGACTGATTTGAGATAGCTAAGTCAAGAGGACACACCTCAGAAGGAGACACTGGCTGTGCTGAAGAAGAAGAAGGAGATGTATTGTCTGGATTCTGCTCAGGACTTGTATCTAAACATGGCATTTGTAACTCATCTTGGCTACTAAGTCCAAAAATTTGATCACCTGAATTATTATTATGTGCAAAACAACTATGATGTTCATCAAACATCAGATATTGTGATTCCATTGACAAATCCTTTACTTCTACGTCATTTCCCCACTGAAGTAAAGAGCTAGAATTATAAAACATTTCATGTTCATTAAAGACAACATCCATAGTAATAAATTCCTTATTAGAAGAGGGGTGATATGCTTTATACTATTTTTGTTTAGTACTGTAGCCAAGAAAAACACATTTAAGTGAGCATAGAGTAAGTTTAGTGCATTGGTGAGTAAATAAATGGACATAGGCAATACAACCAAAAATTTTGGGGGGTAGTCTCACTATAAAGGGTAAATCATGATATTTAGAAAGTTCTTGTAGAGGAGTTTGATACTGTAAAACACGTGTGGGAGTTCGATTCATTAGGTAAACAGCAGAGGTAACTGCTCAGTCCAAAAAGTAAGTGGAACATCACTATCAATTAAAAGAGCTCTAGCAATGCTTAAAATATGTATATTTTAATGCTCAGAAATGCCATTTTGTTGAGGAGAATACACACAAAAAGTTTGATGCTGAATATCCTTTTCTTTAAATAAGTTTTGGACAGTATTTGACATATACTCAATACCATTATCTGATTGAAACATTTTGATTACATAATGAAATTGAGTCTTAATGAAATGAACAAAATTATGAATTATGTCAAAGACCTCACTTTTAGACTTCATCAAAAATAACTGAAAAACATAAGGGGTAGTTGTTTCGCAAACTGTCCAATTTCACCGTGGTGGTCTCTGGCACAAACAAAAATCAGAAAAATTAAACTCAACAAAATAAACCAACACCGAAATTTGTTAACGCAGTTCGACACTACTTGCCTACGTCTGCAGGGCCCTCACCCAGATTAATTACTTTCACCGAAGTACAATATAATTACTCAAGGCTTTACTGAATCGACACCACTCAACCTTTGACACTATCACTCAACCTCACTTCTCGTGAAAGAATTTCACACCCAATAGTACGACCGCCTCGTACTAACCTCGACAGAAGATTTTCTAAATCAACCCAATAGTACGATCGCCTTGTACTAACCTCAACAGAGGATTTTCTCAACAGTATTTGATAATAAAGATATAAAATAAATAACTCAAGTGATTAAACAATAACCAATATAAACAAAGATAACACTTGAGATAAAAAGTAACTCCCCTAAATATGTCGCTTCATCAACAAAAGAACAAGAAGTTGACCATCAAAAGATTTGCAATGAGGCTTCAATATCTTCACTAAAAATCCTTGGAGCATAGAATGTTTATACCAGAAAAGCTACCACTCTCGTACAAGACGATCTCCAAATTGTCGATGTTCTCTTTCTCATAAATCCATTAAACAGAGGGGTTGGTGGAATTAAATAACCATGCAGTAGCCCAAAACCAATTCGTTATTGTAGCCACTAAAATCACAATAAAAAGGGCACACTCAAGGTCCTCGTCCACTACACTGTTTTTTATCAAAAACAACCACGCAAGATGCCCTTCTCCTATAGATAGAGACATGCACACCTCAATTAATAAACGCCCTTCATAAATACGCAAGTCAACTTACCTTTATCTTATATCCCCAAAATCACGTAAGATTCGTTTCTTTCATATGTAATTAATGCTCACAACACTCTTCATTAAACCAACACCAACACAGTCTAAGGTGAGATGACCACTCAACATGTGTTGCATGAATCAATCAATATTAAAGTCCCACACGAATACCCAAAAGATAAAAATGTAGCTGATGAAGACACACACGTACACCACAGGATTAGCTGTAGGTTTTTCACACACTCAAAAGCACACCACCGTATGTTTCCAGAAAAATCGCTTTTAAGTCACAGTGAAACTTATGGTAATACCCTTCACCCTTTTGCCACTACTTTGACGCAAAACAAAATTCTGAACAACAACTTCCAGCCAATCAACCCAAAACTTCACACCCACGTGATATGTCACAATACCTCTTAAGATAGACTTCAATCCAAGATAAAATTCTTCCACCATTAGAAGATCATCCAAATAATTTTTGAATCCAAGTTAAACAAAGATACTTGATTAGCTATCATCATCTAATTAATATCTTATATGTCCAATTACAATACCATGTCATTCGAGTCTTATCATCTGTAAAAATTATAAACCATCGCATACCATTATGAGAAGTGGTAGGTGAAGACCCTATATGTCAGTATGAACGAGATCAAATGGAAAGGTAGATATAGATTCAGACAATGGAAAAGTAGTGCGATGATTTTTTTCCAAAATGCAAGTTTCACAAAAGAAATCAAATAACTCAAATCCTTTGAACATGGAAGGAAACAACCGTTTCAAATAAGCAAACAATGGGTGGCCTAAACGCCTATGCCATGCCCAAATATTAATTTTATTTTGTTTAAAGTGATGACTACTAACAAGATGAGCAATTGAACCAGTCAAATTGGGAATAAAATCCAGAAAGTACAAACCATTCTTTTCTTTACCATTGCCAATCGTCTCCAAAATGTGGTTGTCCTTAAACACACAATCAACAGATGAAAATAAAGCTGTACAATTATGGGATTTGGTAATTTAGCTAATAGATAAAAAGTTGCAATCAAAGTCAGGTACATAAAGTATGTCATTAAGAGTAAGAGAACAAGGGATTTTGATTTTACCAATACCCTCAACTTTCAAGGATTCACCATCAGCAATAACAATGGCTGTTCTGGATACAGAAGAAGAAAGGTCAGTGAATTTATCTCTATCACTTGTCATATGATCAGATGCACCAGTATCGATAATCCAGTCTCTATTACTAGTAACAGCTCTAGCAATATCAAATTTAGAAATATCTGTCTTTGCTGTCAAACCAGTTGCGATCATATAGCTTGACTCCAAACCAGTAAGTTCTCTAGAATCCTTCCTCCCACTGTCACTTTTATTCTTTCCTTTTGGGTGCCAATCAGGGAAGCCATGAAACTTGAAGCACTTTTCAACCGTATGATTATCCCTTTTACAGTGTGTACAGAATCGTAACCCCTTTTTGTCATTTTTATGAACAGCTAGTGCCACAGCGTCATTAACAACAGTAGAACCATTCGTGACCTTTTGATGATTTGCTTCAGAGCACACGATTGCATATGCGTTCTACAAGCTAGGCAATGGGGTGGTAGCTAAGATCCATCCTCTAACACCGTCGAGATGAGGATCTAGACCAGCAAGAAAGTTATAAACCCTCTATGCACTAACCACCTTGTTATACTTTCCAATATCATCGAAACACTTCATGTCGCACTTATCAATGGCATCAACTTCTTGCCACAATTTTTGAAGGCGCCCAAAATAAGAAATAACAGAACCCCCATTTTGACGTAAATTGACAATTTCACATTGTAATCTATAAGCTCGAAAAGCATCTTCACTTACAGAGTATGTCTTACAAACAACTTCCTAAATTTCTTTCGTTGTTGACAAATGAAGAAATAGGGAACGAACCTCCTTCACCATTGAGTCAAACAACCACGATTTGATGAGGCAATTCTCATTTTCCAGGATTCATACTCTTCAGACGCAGTATCAGATGGGGCAGCTTTGGAACCTGAAATGTATCACCATTGTTTGCGGCCTCTGAGTTTATTTTGGGCATTTAATGCCCATTCGATATAATTGGTACCTTCTAGTTTTTCAGGGGTAAGGGTAGAAGAAAGCTTCTACATTTGTATAGGAGAAGAGATTTCACTAACAGGCAGAGTATGGTTTAACATATATCTAGAATCAAGTATTTGGCTCTGATACCATGCCAAATATAACAACATTAATAGGAAGGGAAGTGTAGTTTCTCATCTGTAACTTTACAATTTATACACAAGTGTATAACAGTATGTACAATGTTAAAGACCTATTCTAGTGTAACTTCAAAATACATAATCCTTATCTAATAATTCAAATCATTCTTATCCTCTAGTAACCTCAACAGTTGAGATATGATATCTTAGTTGTATATGAGTTCATTTGGGTTCGATTCAATTTCTTCCCCCGCTCCTTCAAAACCCTGCATTGATGTTAGAGTTAGGTTGGCGAAGTTTGATCAGTAAAGATTCATTGGTTTGAGGCAAATAAATAAGTGATTCATGAAATGACTCAAATAGCTTTCCATAAACTACGAGTCGAGAAGGAGCTAATATGATATGAATAAATCCATTTACGAGAAGGAGGAGATGTTGGCATATGATAATGAATCTACATGTATAATATTCTTAAAATTACATGATAATGAAGTACAATATCGTAGGCTTGATTTAAAAGTGGCCTTTTTTATTCTTATATTAATTAAATAATGACTTGCATAAAAATTTATTTAATTTTTGACATTATAAATATTTGGGTCCATGAGAATTATTTTCAAAACTTTATACACTTTAAAATTGTTAGACCAAACTACAAAATTTTTTGTATAGGTTTCTAACCATTACAATAATAACATATAGTAAAATTTTATCACAAGTATATCTACTTGTAGTAATTTTTTTAAAGTAAAAAATACAAACCTTCCATATCGTTAAGGAATCCTTGAAAAACCCTATACACTTCAAAATTATTGAATTTTTATAGTTTTTAATTTCTTAGAAAAATTCTTTCTCATATACTTCAGTCAAAAAATAATGACAAAAATGTAATAAAAATATCATACATGGACTAATTATATGTTATTTATAAGACAGTTCAATCAATTTTTAAATTCGAATCGAACTAATTAAACCTGACTTAAAATAATAATTTCTTATAATTATCTTAAATTATCAATTTAAGTCAAATTTAATTGATTTAGGTCAGGTTTAAGAGTTTTGTTGAGTTGAGTTATTGTATTAGTAACATCTGATTACTCATAAATTTGATATTAATATTTTACGTCTTTTCTTGTTAGGTTTTAACCAAAATATAAGAGAATATAGTTTCGACAAAACTGAAAGCTAAAAGAATTTTTAATAATTTTAAATATCAAAGATTTTCTTTCCTAATTCTTAAACTAAAGTGAATGTTTATGTCTTTAACCTTTTTTTATGAACACATCCATATTACTCATTCAAACACTAGTTAAATTAAAAAATAGTCAGACTTGTATTTTGTTCATGTTCATGGATAAAACAACTATTCCAACAGTATTTCACATTTACGTGATAAAGACAGGAAGTAGAATCAGATTCACAAGTTATTGCAAGTGGAAAACGATAACCTCGCAGCAATTTCAAGTGGGCAATTATAATTTGCCCCAAAGAAGAAATCATATCACATTTCCATGGGGGCAAGAAAACTAAATCCTGCATGACAAGCACTAGCATCCGGGCACGCGGCCCTTTCTTCCACAAGGCTATTATGAGCTACGTGAACAAAATTAACTGGACGAGACAGAGGCTCGAAGAGCAGCACTAAGCCACTAACAATGTTGCAAATGGTGAAACACTACTCAATATTTGATTTAACATGAAGGAATTCCTGTGCCTTAAGAATATTATATTCATAGATGGGTTAGTGACGAGTGTGTGTGTGCCTGAGCAGTCCCAACTCCCAAGTTCTTTTTTTGAATGAAGTGTCTTTATCCAACAAATAGAGTCCTGCACCAGAAACTTGTGAGCTCATATTGTACTCTACCATCATCATTTTACTCAATCATATCCTGTTTATGCTCTGAAGGTTAAGGTACGACTTTTGAAGAATCCATTGGAAGGTTCTCTACTGTCATGGCCAATGACGTCCCCGCCCTATGATTGTGTCGTGTGTCTCACTTACTCGGATAACAAGTTGAATAATGAGAAGAAGGAAATTGAGAAGGCTGAATATATTAGCTTTATTTTTCAAAAATAGATATCGGAAAATCGTCTTGTGCTATAACTTAATTAATGTGTTATTAATGATACTAACTAATGTAGGAAGGTGTCATTTGATAATGAGTAACTAAGGAATCAGAATAAAATAATAACAATAAAAATAAAAAATTAATAATCAGAACAAGATTGAATTACTAATTATGCGTTTTTACTAAGTAATCAATAACTAAACAAATTAATAATTACGTCAATATTTGGTAGCAAGTATTAAAAATAATAATGAAAAATTTTCACTCATATTTAATTATTTTATAATTTATTTTATAAATAAATTAATAAAAATTTATAAAATTATGAACACTTTTTATAATAAAAATAAAATTAGAAAATTTGAAAGAAAAACTTGTTTTACTTAATATAACATCAGTGAAATAAAATCAAATAACTATTAAATAAATTAAATATAAAAACCTTTATATGTAATTTTAATAAATATTATTATAAAAAATTAATATTTTAATAATTTATTAATAATATTATAATAATATCTTATCCACTGCTTACTTCTCATTCTTGATATTTGATTATATTTTATATCCACATTCTCGCCAAAAATAAAAGTTTAGAAATATCTAAAATTTATTCCAGTTTTGATATTCTTTATTAGAGAATTAAATTTGCATTCTGAGTTATTTGTTATAAAAAAACTAATAATTATCAAATTACTTTAAGCCTACTCCAAGGTGAAGAAGCGTCGGTGTCATATTGGATCCTATCTTGGTCATTAATAACGCTAGTCTAACCAACATTGCTGGGGACTTATGTATTAAATTGCTGTTTTAAGAAGTTGATTTAGGAGTGAAATGAAAAGAAGAAAGCAGCAGATACTAACGAACTACCTTAGATATTGATTCTTGAATATGTATGGTGCAATTAAGGACATGTGACATCTCATTTGAAGTACCAATTCTTATACAAGAAAGAAAAGGAAAAGTAGAAAAAATTGTATAAATTTATTAAAAAATATTGTATTGTAATTAATTATTTTGAAGCATACAATAATTAAATTATATAGGATGATTGCCAAACCTTAACTAGTTCAAGTACTAAGAAATTTGACGAGACTTTCTTATAAGCAAAAGTGAACATCTTTTCAATCTTAAGAGCTCTTCTTATCAATAAGATTGAACATCTTTTAGATGTACGTGGAAGTGAAGGTTAAAAGAACTAGTACTAATGTTAAATATGAGGTTGGAGTATTATGTAATGGCTTGTAATTATTTTACTTACATAATGCTAATGCCAAAGTACAAAGTTGGATATTTTGTTTCAAGAACAATTCAATTTCTACATAAAATTTTTTTAATTATGAGCAAAGTTCTCTAGCTAACTCTTGCTGGTCTCCTATAAGCATGCAAGTGTATTGAAAATATCTTTGTCTCAGCTTGTTAAACACATTAACATATTGGACTGCCGACTCTAATATCTTGGAAGTTGAGTTCTATCTAGTTGGGCAATCTCAAGCTAACTTCTTCGTACTCTGAATATATAGTTGCCATGCAGTTTTTTCAAATTTCTCAACTCTTTTAGTTATTGCATTTCAATATACTACAATATTCCAAATCAAATATGTTGCTTCTTTTTGTCATCTTCAACCCATCCTTCACAATCAAATTCAAAATATGCACAAAGCAACACATATGGAATAACTCTCCACTAATCAATAAGCTCCCAATCCGTATCATTTTTTGTTAATTTTCAATCACAATATCATTTTTGATACAATTGTCAACTATTGTGGTGGACAATTTGGTATTGATATTACAATCTATTAAATAGTCTTCTAATACGGTTGCCAATGTTTAGCTTGTATGTGGTGTTATCACATAAATGAACCTACCATGTATAAATATGACCATCATCAATCATGACATAATCAAAAAGTAAATGATAACAATATTAAAGAGTATAAATTATCTCAGAAGTTTATTTCATAGAGTCTAATCATTATCAACATAACGTGTTGTCACCGCCATATAACCATATTACACAAATCCACGTGTCTCTTTAAATGAGAGATTTCATCTTTTGAACTTCCAGCCAACATCTTCTAACAGTACTTGCATTAGTCTTTTTCCTATTCTGTCTATTAATTCAATCTTATTGAAATGATTTCAAACTTTACTTTTCAATTGACCTAGAATTTTATGTCTACTTGGTGCGGGATTAGAATTTTCTACTTCTGTCTCTCATATAGAATTACAACTCTTTACTAAAAGAATATGTTTATTCGTTTGAAACAATCAACGTATAAACATATACATGTTATTCATAATTATAATTTTTTTTGAATCAAAATGGGCTGTTTTATTAACTCAAATCATTCAATAAAACGTCCATTACATAGTTGGGTGGTTGTTCAATCCACTCTCCAACATTGGCATCTAATCTAGTGGCTTGGACAAGCTTATGAGCTGCCATATTTACATGACGAGAGACACATCTCCAGCTATAGCAGAATGGAGCTTGTTGTTTTAATCGCCGAATGTCCTGAATAACTGCTCCAAAAGGAGTAAAATCATCATTTAACCTACCTTCAACAGCATAAAAAACCTCCTGACAATCTGTCTCAACTACTACCCGATCCCAACCTTTATCATATAGCCAACTTAGTGCTTCATTTAATGCAAAAGCTTCATCTATTCTTGGACTAAAAGCACCTGGAATTAACATATTTCTAGCAGGTTTGAAACTACCATTTTCATCTCGAGCAATAAAAGCCAAACCTGTTGATCTATCAACATTCGTAGCCGCATCTACATTAACTTTGAACCAACCAGCCCCTGGTTTTAGCCACAATTTGTTATTTCTCTGCTGTGGTGCACTAGAGACCTTCACTTGGGCATTGCCAATCAGTTTGTCTGTGCTGTGTACTCATCCAAGTTTGTAAAGGTATGCAATGTTTATTCTCCCAAATAATAGAATTTCTCGAATTCCAAATAGCCCAACACGTTCACAACACCATACAAGCATCAGGATCATTAAATAAACGAGTCACAGCTATTAACCAATCAATAAAAGTTGCAACAATCAGTTGATACCAACCAATATAGGAAGCTGTCCAAACCTGTCTTGCATGTCCACATCGAACCAACAGATGTAAAATAGACTATGTTTCCAAATTACAAAATGGACAAATATGAGGCACAGGGACATGTCGACTCAACAACACTTCCCTTGTAGGCACAACATTATTTCCTGCTCGCCATATAAAATTCTTGACCTGTGGAGAAAGAGGAAGCTTCCAAATACTCGTCCACATGTGTTTTAACTCTGCACTCACTCTTCCAATATATGAAATTAAACTTTTATATGCTGTTTTGACTGAATAGTGCCCTTTTTATCAAGTAACCAAAACTGGGAATCTTCATTATCATTGCTTAAAGGAATTGATAGAATTAAGTGCACATCCCTTTCAATAAATACCGACCGAATTAAGTCAATATTCCAATTGCCATT
>JANZXR010000008.1:1273514-1284766 GCA_027575705.1 Erythroxylum echinodendron | reverse complement strand
TTCCATGAGTGCAACCTCTTCCATACCTTATCTTTCACAAATTTGAAAACATCTTTTTTATTACGCCCAATAGCAGTCGGCAATCCCACATAATTGCCAAGTTCATCATGCTCAACTACACCCAAAGATCCACAAATAGATGTCTTCATAGCTGTAGGAGTGTTAGGACTGAAATATATAAGGGATTTAGCAAAATTAATTGCTTGACAAGAGGCCTTTTCATAAACCCTCAGAATTGCTTTAATATTCCCAACTTCTCTATCAGTGGCTTTGAAAAACAACACACTATCATCGGCAAAAAATAAATGGGATATCATCGGAGCACCTCGTTTCACAATGCAACCATGAATATCCCCTGTGTCCACACGAGCGTTAGTTAAACGAGAAAGTACCTCAGCGCAAAGTATAAATAAATAGGGACTAAGAAGATCCCCCTACCAAGCCCTCTTGTCGGAGTAATTGGACCCAACATTTTCCCTTGCTGCAGTACCTTATAGCTCACCGTAGACACGCACCGTAAAATCATTTGGACCCAAGGAGCACCAAAGCCCATCTTAAACATAATCTCCCTCAGAAAAGACCATTCCAACCTGTCATAAGCCTTGCTTATATCTATTTTTAACGCTGCCATACTCGTTTTACCTCTCTTCTTCCCTCTTATAGAATGTAGCACCTCATAGGCAATCACTGAATTATCTTGAATGTATCTGCCCGCAACAAAAGCACTTTGCTCCACAGAGATGATCCGTGAAAGTAGTGGCTTCAGTCTATTAGCCAACATTTTTGCCATAATCTTATATAAAACTTGACATAAAGCAATGGGACGGAGATCCATCATAGTTTCAGGTTGCGACTTCTTTGGTATTAACACCAAAATTGTTTCATTGAGCTGTGGAGGAAAGTCACCACTTGCAGGACTAGCTATACAAAAAGCTGATACCTCCCTTCCAATCACACTCCAGAAATGCTGGAAAAAATATTCAAACCATCCACACCTGGCGATTTGTCAATACCAATACTGAAAACAGCTTATTTGACATCCTTAGCAAAAAACGGCTCCAAAAGCAACTCATTATCAGGATTGGAAACCATCTCCGGCACATAATTTAGGACCTCCTGCAAGTCACAATTCTGTGAAGTATAAAAAGAGTCAAAATAACTAGTAATAACTGAATCCAAACCCGAATCCCAGTTACACCAATCACCATTACTGTTGCATAGTTGTTCTAAATTATTCTTCCTCCTCCTCTCTGAAGCTCGCGCATGAAAAAATTTAGTATTAAAATTCCCTTCTCTAAGCCAATCAACCTTGGCCCTCTACTTCCAATAATTTTCCCGCTGGCTTAAAACCTGAACCAATTTCTTTTTTGCTTCTAAGTATCTTCGACGCTCAATAATTCTCCTCCTCCTTTTGTAACGGTTTAAAATCCGACAACAATCATCGATCTCTGCTTTGAACTTATTTTTGAAAATTTTCCCCAACTATCCAAAGCCTTAACACAGCAACTGAGCTTTCCAAGAAGCCCTTCCCCATTATCAACATTCCAACATTCCTCCACAATCACGCGACATTCAGGCTCAGAGGCCCAATTATTCTCATAACAAAAGAGATGAACCTGATGTCTAGGAACAAAAACACGCAATTGCATCAAAATCGGAAAATGATCTGAAGAAGATAAGTCAAGCATACTAGCCACGGCTTGATTAAACAGAAATTTCCAGCTTTGAGACACCAAACAACGATCTAATTTAGCTTCTACATGATCTGAACCTTCTCTACCATTATCTCAAGAAAAGTCATAACCAGCACATAGTAGATCAATCAAACCTGCCATTGTAACAGCATCACCAAAACCTTGAATCAATGCATTTGGTTTATCTAAACCCCCAACCTTCTCAGTTGCAGAAAGAATATCATTAAAGTCCCCAATGCACATCCAGGGCAAAGGACTAACAATAGCAAGACATTTCAATAAAGCCCACGACTCAGCACGTTTATTTTTGTCTAGTTCCCCGTAAAAACCAGTTAATCTCCATGGGTCCAGCTCTGCTAATCGAACCTCAGTATCAATAAAACGATTAGAAGAGTCAAGTAGATTAATAGAATCCACACCTTTCTACAAGAGTGCAAGCCCACCACTATGGCCCACACAATCAACAGCAGAAAACCACCATAATTCAACATTGTTTTTATTTCATCAACTTTGGAAAATAAACAAATAGTTTCAGCTAAAAAAATAAAATTCGGCCGATTCTCACGAACTATCTGTTTCAACATTTCTACTGCACGTGGATTGCCGAACCCACTGCAGTTCCAACTAATGCAACTTATTTTGTTTGGCGGGTCTGGGTCACAGAGCCTGCCTTCTTCCCGTTTTTTGAAGCATTGGGATGTTTGCTTGTAGAATCATTCAATTCCTCATTAAATGGGTTGTCAACTTGCTCACCCACCTGGCCCTCAAGCCCAGTCCGTCTTCTCTTCGGGTCCACTATAGTAGCAAAATCAGCCTCACCCTCATCAACCTCCATTGACTTACCATTAATTCTACCCTTATCTCCCAAATCTTTTAAATTCATATTTCCCTCCCTGTTGCCCTCATCCCCTCCTAAATTATGGGGATTGCCTTCTGAATTTTGAACATTGATTCCTTGATTCACGGACCTTCCATCCTCATCTTGTCTTCCTCCTTTTCCACCTAAAACCTCACCGGAAGAACTACCGGCAGAAGAGGAATCCTCTCTGAGCCACTTCGCACCGATAAGCTTATTATTCCTTCTTCCCCTATCACGAAGATGTGGCCCAAACCTCCTTGGAATAGCAGCACCATTAGCCTGAACAAGCAGATGAAAATTTTTTTCACTATGACCAATAATCCCACATAAGAAGCAAAAAATGGGAATCCGTTCATAAACAAAACTGACATTTATCCATTCATTTGTTATCTCCTTCCTCAATCGAATGGATTCTTTTATTGGTTTTCCAATATCAAACTTCACCCTAATTCTCCAGTATTCACGCCATTTCTTCTCATAGTTATTTGGGTCAGCTTCGACAAAAGTACCAATCATATTTCCTAAACGCTGCACCACTTTGTCAGACTTAAAACCAGATTTTAAACCAAACACCTTCACCCATATATACATATGATTCAGAGGGACATCACATGGGTTCTGATAATCTCCTAGCTTCTCCATGAGCAAAGCTTGATTATTAAAAGTCCAAGGACTCATATCAAAAATTCGATGCATATCGACAGCATGATAAAATTGAAACACATAAATGCCTCCATTAATCTCTTTCACCGACATCCCCATGACTGGCTTCATAAGAGCAGCCAGAGTATGCTTCATTGCTGTAAACTTTACCGGTCGTTCAGTAAGGAACTTGCCAACGACACATAAAGAGACATCTTCCACCTCCTCCCCAATCTCTCCTTCAGCAAAAAGAATCTCTTCCTCATCCGCACCACCAAGATTTAAACTAGCCAAATCCTCAGAAACCTGATCCGCATCCATGGTAGACATAATCAAAATACGACGAATAAAGCCTTTAACAAGAGAACCACACCATGTCAAAAGACAAGACTATAAAAAACCCATAGAGGGTTTACGCAACCTGCCTCTCCTTTTACCTTTCTTATCTTTCCATAATTATAATTGATAATTGAAAAATATGGGAGAGAATAAGAGAACATAAACCATAATCATAGATTTAAAGTTTATAAGTGACTTATACAGTCACATACATCCATGTAATGTATGACATGATCTCAACGTGTATGTGACCATGAGATCATGTCACACATTACACAGGCATATGCGTGTTTTCATAGACTACACGATCACACAAACTTACACGATCACGTACATGGGTGTGTGTGATTGTGTAAGTCACTGTACTTGCACGATCAAATACATGATAATGTTTACGTAGTCATATACACAGGCACCGTAAATTTGCGAAACTTTTTGCCTCCCTCCTTTTGTCTTTACCGCAGCCCCTCCTCTCAACTTGCATCTGTCGCCTCCTCTGCTACATCTCCACCTATATCTTGCGTGTTTCATTCTCCCACGAAGATTGAAGATAGTGGATTGCATTTGCTCATTTTCTGCTCGTCTGCCATTTTAATGCCATCTCGTAAATGAAATCCCTCTCACAGTATTACTCCTCTTTTGCTTCAAATTCGAATTATTTGTGAAGTGTAATTGAGTTTGCTCAAGATACCCACGAAGTTGAAATTTATTTTATCTAGGAGCTAATACTGCTATGACTTTCGTGATTTATCATTGAAGATCTATATCTGTCGTGTGTTTTTCTTCTGTCAAGTTTGGCTGGGTTATTCGCATTGTGTTATTTCGACTGGATTTCACGATGGAAATTGGTTGAAATTGACTAATTTTGGTGAAACTTACTGGGTTGTTAGACTAGACTGTGGTTGACATTTCATTGAGTGTGAACAATAACTATGGGAAAGAACAAGGAGAAGGTCATAGCTTCAGTTTCTAATAAACGAACAGCTGCTTCATCACGATGCTCAAGTCGATTACTACTGAATCTGGCATCTGACAGAAGTTTCACTGGAATTGTGTTCTCCTCGGTAGCTCCTATTGACATCCCTGATACTACCTCTGTCCAGGATAAAGCATATCCACTTTATGACGTTACACAGGTTATTTTATCAATGGTTGAAGAATCTGATATAGATTCTGAAGCAACTCCCATGGCATCTACTCCATCACCTGTGCTTCCTACGGCTCCTCCAAAACGAACAAAGATGCAGGCTTGTAAATCAACCCGACCACCAAGACATCATCCCTCTGCCCGCTTGACAGCAGATAATGCTGTTTCATTTAAGTTTTATTCATCTGAGGCTGAATATAAATAGGAAACTCTCTACAATGTCAGTTTAGTTCTTGGCCGTCCAATCAATCTCGAGGAGTTTCAACAATAAGGTTTGGACGTTTTATTATCGAAGCATTCTTTATTGCAAGCTTCTATGCTGCCTCATCATTATGACTCAGAATTGGTAAAAGAATTCTATTGTAATTTGAGCTCTGATATTTTGAATGAATTTGCTCTAAGTTTTGGGGTTATATATGTGCGGGGTCGGGTAATCCGATTTGATGCTGTGAGGTTAAATCTATTCATGGGTTTTGACAATTTGATTGATGATCTTCTATATGACGATGATCTGTCTGTGTCAAATGATTTGATTGCTACAGTATTGACTGGTGGTAAATTGACTGCTTGGCTATCTAGCTCAGTTTTTCGTTCTTCAATGCTTACCCAAAAGTATTTCGTCCTTTTTAAATTGGTGGTGACGAATTGGATGCCCAGTATGCATGTAGTTTCTATTTACTTGGCACAGGCTAAGTTACTTTATGCTATCGGGACTGGAATGAGGTTCAACCTTGGAATCATTGACGCGATGTTGGCGATTGAAAGTAAGTCACACTCTCTACTATACTTTCTATATTTAATAACACAATTTTTATATACAAATCAAGTGCCCAGGGTAGAGTCGAGTGTTCTTGAGTTGGCAACTTTAATGACTATAAATGGCCGAATTTTCCATCAATCCCAAGTGGTGGACTTACCATATGTCACGCTTGGTCCTTCGAATGATTCAGGGTCGACAGTTAATCCTCATATGGCTCTATTTACTGAACTTGAGAGGATTGAAGGCATTCTTCAAGTAGCCACTGAGTCTCTCCGGAATTTAAAGCAACGTGTTCTCCGTTTTCCCGGCAACTCCTGATTTTGACTTTTTGGCATGTATTGTCTCAAAGGAGGAGAACAGTTCAGATAAGTCTGTAATTTTTTCTTCTGATGTGTTTTGATGACTGAAGTTGATGTATGATTATATAATATGTTACATTGAGGGGGAGCATTGCACACTTTACCTTTATATATCCAATTATGGTTATTCGTGTGGAGTTCAAGAGTTGTGACAAAAATGTCAAAAAGGGAGAGATTGTTAAGATATATATATTATTTTGGCATTTTAACTGGACATATAGGATATAATAATCATATTGATATTTGAATTATTACATGGATGGACACGTAAGAAATTGCATGGGTTAATACTTGGAAGAAAACAGAAAAATTAAAGAAGCTGTTGAAGTGGTGGTGTTCTAATGGAACTCTAGTTATTGCATGTTTGAATTTAAGTGGGACTCTTATTATGTGAGAGATTTGTGCATATCTTGAATCCACGGCAGCATCTCTAGATATAGCATGATTTTGCACATCTCCTAATTATCAAAGAAGTCTATCAAATATGTGAGTGGGTGAAATCAAATGGTGTGTGTGTGGCAACAATGGTGGTTTGCGTGTGCGGCAACGAAGGTGGTGTGTGTGTGTGAGATAGATTTCATGTGAGTTAGTTGTTCAACAATTACGGTGATTGTGTTGTGTGGATAGGAGACTGCTGAACAACGTGTGATATGTATAGAGTGAAATAGTGCAGTGGATTTGTGAGCAAGTGTTGGTGACCCAGACGTTTTTAGTATTGAGAAAAACTGTAGTGGATCTCTGGTGTTGATGAACCGTGGCTGAGAGTGTGAGTTAATAGAGCAGTAAAGTCATCTATGTGAAGTGAGCACTAGTGATAAATTGACGAAACATTGTGACATATTTTTGTGAAGAAAGAATCAGCTATGGTGAAGAGTTTCAACTGGATTATTTCAAGAAGATAAAATCATAGGGAAGTCTTTCTTTTTATCTCAAGTATATTATTGTTCAGTTTTTAGTTGATTAAATACTTGAGTTATTTTTATTAATTGTTGTTTGAGTGAAAGTAGTTAGAAAAATCCTTTGATGAGGTTAACACGAGTCGATCGTGTTATCAGGTGTGAAAATCTTTCACGGGTAATAAGTTCGAGAGATAGTATCAAGGGTGAGTGGTGTAAGCTCAGTTAAGCCTTGACTAAACCTATTGTATTTCAGTGAAAGATTTAATCTGGGTGAGCACCCCGTAAATATAGGCAAGGAATGTCGAACTGCGTTAACAAATTTTTGATGTTCTTATTATTTCGTTCTTGGTTGGTTTTTATTTTTGTTTGTGACAAAAGAGTTTATGGAAAAGTTTGCGAAACTTTTAACAGTTTTGATTTTTCAAAACTTATGAATGATTTTTATAATGAAAATAAAATTACAAAATTATTATATTAAAATCAATCAAAAAAGATAAAATAATTGTTAAAGAAATTAAATATAAAAAAGTATGTTTTTGATATAATGTTTTAACTATCGATAATGTTTAATATCTTATTCACTGCTTATTTATCATTTTTGCTCTTATACCACCTAACCCGACGCTTCAATCGCTCTTAAATCACAATTATCTAAATTATTCTTAAAACATAACATTAATTATCAAAATCGTTATTAATTCAAAAAAAATAGTTTGTCAGTTATAAAAGTATTTTATACAAATACAACTACAGAACTGTCATATTCAAAAATGCTGATTTGTTATTAAAAAAAATAAGAACGATCTAATTACCTTAACCTACTCCGAGGTTCGGTGTCGGTGTCATGGTCGATCCTATCTTGGTCATGAATAAAACTAGTCTAATCAAAATTGTTGGGGAGTTATTTGTCAAATTGCTGTCGCTAAGAAGGTGATTTAGGAGTAAACTGAAAAGAAGAAAGCAGCAGATGTTAACGAACTACCTTAGATGTTGATTGTTGAAGATGTGAGGTACAATTAAGGACATGTGACATCTTATCAAGAATTCACGTCGAACAAATACGAGTATATTTAATTATTTATAACAGTGTATAAATTTTTTCTCTCAAGTTAATTTTTGGGATTTCAACATATCTCATTTCAAAATTTGATCCTAAAAACTTAAATAAATATTATACAAGAAAGAAACGGAAAAATAGAAAAGTTTTATAAATTTATAAAAAAATATTTTTTAATTAATTATTTTGAAGCATATAATAAGTAAATATCAGAATTATTATAGATCCACTTGAACATGTGTTATTATGAATAGTATTAGAACAAAATCTCCACTAAAATCATATTAGTGAGAAATACATTGTTCTTGATAATTTTTTTAATTTGATTCAAGATTATAGAAGAAAAGATTTTAAATTATTAATTAAAATATGACGTTGCCAAATTTGTGGCATCTTAATATCAAAATTTTATCTAATGTTTTAAAAACTGAAATGAAAGTTAAGCCAGTGAAACAAGAGGTTTAATATTTAAAAGGTTCAATCGGTATTAGACTATTATAAAACTAATTAAAGATTAACTAAACTTAAATAATTTAAAATATGATTAAAAGATAATATACTTGTCTTTTTTAAATTTTGATGTTTAATTGAAAAAAATTTGTTAAATAAAATCAAACAAGAAAGTTGAAAACCGAATAAAAAAATTGAATGGTTCAAAGTTTTATCCTTGAAATGACTGAACTAGTTGAGTTTTTTAAAATTATTTTTTTGAAGAAAAAAGGCAAAAATCTTTACAAACTTGTATAAAAATTATTATTATTCATTTTAAAATTTATAATTCTCTTAATTCTAAATTAAAGCTTAATCTTATAGGATGATTACTAAACCTTAACTAGTTCAAATATTAAGAAATTTGATGAGAGCTTCTTATCAGCAACACTGAACATCTTTTCGATCTCAAGAGCTCTTCTTATCAATCAGATTGAACATCTGCTCAATCTTAAGAGCTCTTCTTATCAATAAGATTGAACATCTTCTCAATCTTAGGAAGAGCTCTTCTTATCAATAAGATTGAACATCTTCTCAATCTTAAAGAGCTCTTCTTATCAGTAAGATTTAACATCTTCTCAATCTTAGGAAGAGCTCTTCTTATCAATAAGATTGAACATCCTCTCAATCTTCAGAGCTTTTCCTATCAATGGCATTACATCATGTAGGAATCCAAGGTTGGGAGTATTATGCAACGGCATGTAATGCTGTTACACAGTCCATACTGGGTTATATATAGATAGTCATGTGGGCTACTCTTGTGGAGTCTCTGGACTTGACAAAAATCAAAATAGTGACTAAAATCACGGGGCTCCTCCTTAAGGAGCCTAAATGGTGATTGATCCACTAATACTAATAATTAAATCGAGTCTGTCACGTAACTCAGGAAAGCCTTTCAAAGTAACATCATTACCCCGCTGGCAAATCCTTCAGTAACCTGCAAAACAATTCACTTGATTCAGCTGAAGAAAGTAAACAGATCAATTCGATGTTTATGGATTTTGCATCATCTTCCCTAGTAACTGGATCATCTCTTGCATTGAAAACTAACCACAAACCATACCACTCCACCACTCGGATTCCTGGATAAGAAAAATATCAAGTAACTTACAGGTAATTCGTCAGGGGAGAAAGTGAAACTGAAGCATTGAGAAATGAATAACAACAAAACAACACATTTAATTATAAAAAATTGAGAATACTTTTATAAAAAATTAAAATAAAAATATTATTAATAGATTATATTAATATGTTAGTCACACAAATCAACCACAAATGCTAAAATAATATTTACAGAATAAGAGTAAAGATTCAAACTTCAATGGAGTCCAACCACGTAGAAGCAAAGAAGCAAGAAAAGGGTACCTGAGTTAGGCTGGGAAGCGCTCAAACCCAAGTGAAGAGCAACGTGAACGGTTCGTTGGGTTTTCTTTCTTTTAGCTGCGATTGGCAGTAAAGAGATCAAATTAGAGTTCTGTATGAGTTTCATAATATAATTTAATTACAATTTTTTTAAAATATTTGTAAGTTCATAATTAACGGCTGTCATTTCCAATTCATTATAACAATTATAAGTTTAATCTCAACCAAATTATAAATATCATTACGATAATATTTACAAAATAGTGATGATAACTTATAATATAATAAAAACTAAAATAATTATACAAATTCAACAATTTGATAAGATGTTTATAATATACTGTTATATGAATATTAATTAACTTCAAAATTTAAATGATATCTAAATTAAAGTAATTGAAATTTTATTATAATTATTAGGTTGAAGTTAACTTTTTTATATATAATTTAAATTTTTATATTTAATTTTTAAAATCTAATTTATTTATTGTTTAAAATTAACTTATTGGATCTTAAGTGGAAGACGAAGAAGCCCCCTTTCAAGGTCCAAGCCATGAGCAAGATATTACTCCGAAAGAGCTAAAATTTTAACTTGTGTTAGGACCTGCGAGTTAAATCACAGCCTTAAGTAGATAGTTTTTATACAACGTAGGCCTCTTAAAAGATAACGAAGATGTGTAAAGATTTTGCAGGTTGAACAGAGATTGACTAACGAAGATGTGTAAAGATTTTTCAGGTTGAATAGAGATTGAACCTCGAGGGCAAAGGTAAAAGGCAGGTTGACCGCAAGACTCACCCATCGAAAGGTGATGAAACTTGGCCTTAGTGATCAGCTGGTGCTAAATGGAAAGGCTATCGTTCAACGAATAAAAATTACTATGATAATAATAGACATTTTCTCCGAGAATTAAAGTTGCGGTTGGTTCATACAGAGGAATGCTGATAAGAATGAGAATAAATATAGTGGAGAATGAGAATGGAAATTATCATTATAATTATGATGGTTGATTAAGAAGAAAGAATGATTACCATTATCATTTACAGTGTTTGGTTTGTAAAAATATTAAGAAATAAAATTTTATCATATTTTAATTAATTAATTAATTATATTGTAATTAATTAATTTCAATATATTCATTAATTAAATAATGTAATTAATTTTAACTAATTATATTAATTAATTACAATTTTTTGATCAATGAATGAATTATTTTTAATTAATTATATTGCAGTTAATTAATTATTAATAATATTTTAATTAATTAACTAGAATATAATTAATTAAAATATAATTCATTCACCGATAATAATTATATTTTAATTTATTAATTATAATATTTTAATTAATAAATGAATTATATTTTAATTAATTATATTGTAGTTAATTAATCAATTAATTATAATATTTTAATTAATGAATAATTATATTTTATTTAATTATATTGTAGTTAATTAATTGTTAATAATATTTTAATTAATTATATTGTAATTAATTAATTAATTACAATATTTTAATTAATTAATTATTATATTTTAATTAATTAATTAATTACAATATTTTAATCAACGAATGAATTATATTTTAATTAATTATATTGTATTTAATTAAATATTAATTATATTTTAATTAATTAATTATATTTTA
>JANZXR010000008.1:1247295-1273414 GCA_027575705.1 Erythroxylum echinodendron | reverse complement strand
TTAATTAATTAAAATATTTTAATTAATGAATAATTATACTTTAATTAATTCATTACAATATTTTAATTAATAAATGATTTATATTTTAATTAAAATATTGTAATTAATTTTAATTAATGAATAATTGTATTTTAATTAATTATAGTATGGTTAATTAATTATTAATAATATTTTAATTAATTATATTGTAGTTAATTAATTAATTAATTCATTAATAATATTTTAATTAATTATATTGTAATTAATTAATTAATTAATTAAAATATTTTAATTAATGAATAATTATACTTTAATTAATTCATTACAATATTTTAATTAATAAATGAATTATATTTTAATTAATTATACTGTAATTAATTAATTAATTAATTACAATATTTTAATTAATGAATAATTATATTTTAACTAATTATATTGTGGTTAATTAGTTATTAATAATATTTTAATTAAAATATTGTAATTAATTTTAATTAATGAATAATTGTATTTTAATTAATTATATTGTGGTTAATTAATTATTAATAATATTTTAATTAATTATATTGTAGTTAATTAATTAATTACAATATTTTAATTAATGAATAATTAGATTTTAATTATTTAATTACAGTATTTTAATTAATAAATGAATTATATTTTAATAAATTATATTGTATTTAATTAAATATTAATTATATTTTAATTAATTAATTATATTTTAATTAATTATAATATAATTAATTAACTCATTCTTCTATAACAATGATATTCATTCTTCTAAATTAGGAGAGGAATGAGGTATTACTCAAAAGTGAGTATTCAAAATAATAACCCTATAATCACATCATTTTACAAAACTCAATCTTTCATTTCATACTCATTCTTCTTTTTTCATACCCACTAAACAAGCACATCCTAACATCGGTAGAAAAGTTTAACACTTCGATATGGACTTTTTGTTATTTAGGGTTGTGGTAGGTTGCTCCCTCGTTAAAGCGCCATAAGAGTTCGGTTCATATCCGATATAGCATTCCAATTTTATATTATAAATTAAACATACTTTATATCAACGGTCATTCTTTTAACTATCATAAATAAAATTAAAAATTTCATGTAAAGATCTATTTAAATAGTTTATATTTTAAAAATATTTTATTGAATTTTATTTACAATTTAACTAATTATTAAAATTTATTCATCCTGATTTTTACAGAACAAATTCATTGGGGCACATTATAAACAATCAATTTAATACAACTCTTGATTTACCTTAAATGAAACAAATTTCTTTTATTCTTCACAATAAATCTATACAAGAACAAAGGTATGTCATTTAGATTAAATGTACTTAAGTTTTTTGCTAAAAGTTATGTAAAATAAAATAAAACAAAAATATTTAATAAGGTGATTTTCAATAAATTATAGGATCATATTATAAACTCCCAGGAGACAGTTACTTAACAGATTCTCGAAAGATTTTTTTTTCTAAATTTCCGTTCTGTTTGTAAGTACTTTCCAATTTTGTCCATTTTTTGTCCCAAAAAGTTCAAAAACCCCCCCGAAGTAGGGAACACGAACTAGGCCATGTCCGAATCTTAGCAAAACCTGAAGTGGCCTTAGTACTTTTTGCCCTTTTGTCGCACTTACTCAAAGTCGTATCTTTTTCAAGAGTCCCTTGACTAACGCCAAATTATGTCAGTTTAGACCCTCCGACCCCCCTCTCTCTCCTTGAAAGAATCTAGGGTTTTTCGACACTGAATCTTCTTGTACGACTTTTTAGGTAAGAGAATTCACTTGTTGCTTATTTGGGTTTCTGAGGTTTGGTGCTCTGTCTTTCACTTTGTATCGCTTTTATATTGTTGAACAAAATCCTTCTTTTTAGCTTAAAGCTACCAAATTTGGTCTGTTCTACTTCACGGGCACTTGCAACTCTGCTTGGTTGCATTCTTTTATTTGTTAATTTGTACTGGGTTTTGCTTACTTTGATGTGTTGATTTTGGTTTTATGTCTATGTTGTTTACTGTAATATGCTTGCGCGTTGTTCTGTTAGCCTCTGTTTATGCACTATGGCAATTTAGTAGTTAACTGGGTATCTGTTTAATCTATTTTTGTTACGTTGTGACAAGGGTAAATAGGTGAAGGAAAGTTCGAAACTTTTTTTGTGTAATTTTCTGTAAGCAAGAAGTCTGGACGTGGTCAAGTTTTTGCTTTTTTCCTGCTTTCTGGTACTCTAGGAGTCCTGATAAGTCTTGTTTTGCAGATTGGTGGGTCGAATGGTGGGGGCATGAAATTCTTCTCATGTTTCTCTCCCTGTTCCTTCACATTGATATACTTATTTGCTCTGTTTAACTTCATGTGAACTCGTTGCCTCTGCATTTTAACTATTACAAACTTAATAGCTTCTTGGTACCTGATGGTAATTATTAATTTGATATTCTGAGGTGACTCATAATTGCCACTTCTTGCAGTGAAACTTTCACCCAAATTGAAGTTAATATGGGGTTGGGTTGTATTTGCAGGGTGCGACTCTAGTCAATATACTCTCTGTATATCTGATGAAATGAGACGTTGTAAACCAGGTTGTTATCTTCATTTTTCTTGATAGGAGTTGATTGTTGACAGTCTCAATGTAGATGCTCTAATTAGCAGCTTCTGATTGCATGATTCGATTTATGCTGCAAATATGATTCTTGTGCCTGCCATGTTGAAGATGTTGCTGTTTTACATATATAATATCTCTTGTGTTATTCTTCTTGTTATATGAAGGATGGTCTGACTTTCAGGCACCAAGTGGGATGTCCTGCTAATTCTCTATTTCGGATAGAGGAAGATAACGGCGTTTTATGGTTATGGCGACTGAAAGTCCACTTAGAATGCATTCACATAAAGAAGCTGTGGTTTTTGTACCATCTACTCCTGGCATGTCTGGGGAGAATTTGGGGTTCCTTAGGAACGGTCAAAGGTTTCATGACATTGGACGAGATGCGGTCCCAAATCGCAGTGGAAGTGCACCTCCTAGCATGGAAGGGTCATTTTTAGCCATAAGTAATATTATTTCCCAGGAAAACTTTAACCAAGATCCATGCGATGGTGGCTTACAAGATGTTATTCAAAGCTTTGATACAGGAAAGCAATTAAGTGTGACTTTTCATGGTTCCAATGCCAACTCAAATGTTAGGCTTCCTACACCGCCCATTCTGAGGGAAAACCGACATGTGGGGCACCATACTGGTAGATTTGGTAGTAACTGGGGACTTGCTCCAGTAGGTGAGAGTGATAACTTGCATGTGTCGCAACCCATCCTTTCTACACATAGGGAAGAAAGTGAGGATGAATTCTCACTGCAGCAGCCATGTGGTGATATGGTAGGCAGAGCCAATGGCTTTTGGTCTGGAGAGCATGTTGCTTCGTCGGCGGGCCAGTCCAGAGTCTTGGTTGATTTAATTCGGGTATTAATTTCATTATCCATTCATTTCCTTCAGCCACTTCCTTTACTCTGACGTTGAATCATGGTCCTTGAATGTATTTATGTAAAATTGTTTGCTGTTTTGAGGGCTTAAAGGCTATGTGCCTTGGATTTTGAGTTAGCTTACAAAAGGATAGCATTAACATGCTGCAAATGGATGTACTTGTGCTGATGGGTAACTCCAGAACTTCTGAAAGTTATTGCTTGTTTCTTTATTTGAGTTTTTTATTTGCACAAGTTTTTTCTTAATCTGGGTCTATAATGGACCAACTTAGGCTACAGAGTAGTAACCCCCCTAGGTACCAATCTTCTAACCTCCTACCTGAGAGTGAGAAACTGTGCTGCTGTTGTCTTGTCACCAGGGCCTTACGTTATAAATATTTCTGAGGTATGAAATCTTACAAAATATGCTGAGTGCCAGCATACAATTGCTGTGCTTGTGTGTTCTTTTGATGCTATTTATACCTTTGTTAAGAGTTCTAATCCTGTACTTTTGGTTTTCATTCACAAATCAGTAGCCTCTTGCCAATAAATGAGAAATCTCATGGGAAATGGCAGGATATATGCAATTATGATGACCAATAGATATGATTCGATTAAGTTCTGAATAATAAGAAATGCCACTTTCTTTTTCCCAGAAGATTAGTGCTAAAGAATTTGCATTTAACTTGATCATTATTTAATGAATGAGTATTATGTTTGAATTAAAAGCATTTCCCCGTCTCTGCTGATTATAATTTCATTTCTCGTTTGGAAATTGAATCTCTGAATTGTCTTATTTGTTGCCTCTTTGCTTGCCACTTCAAAATTGCAAGACCTGAAAAGCTAATTGTTCACTGCAATTTGCAGGAGGATTTCCCCCACACCCCATTGCCCTTATATAACCATTCTCATTCCTTAAGTTCTGGAACTAAGGAGGAAGTGACTGATCATAATGGTGACTATAGTTTCCATGACCCTGTTAGCCCATCGAATACAGTTGCATCAACTCGAGTTACAGAGCGGGTATCACCTTCATTGAATACTGATGACTCGACTACTAGTGTTTCAAGCTCATTGTCTGTTCACTGTACAGGAACCATAAAACTAAAACCCTCGCTTCATAAAGAATATTCAAGTTGTGCTAATGTTAGTGTTGTTGAATCTAAAATGAAAGATCTAAATGTGTCTGGCCTTCCTAATTCCAAAGAGCAGAGAAATCAAGAACAATGGCATCACAGCTATCACAACAGTATGCCTCACCCCCAAATGTACCAGCAACGTGGTAACTCATTTCAAGTTCAAAGTGACAAATCTCAAGTAGGTTCTCAAGGAGTGAATTCCTCATATCTTAGCACAGATCCATCTCTACATGGCCTGCCAAAGTTTTCAGCAGAGGTACAGCCACTATTACAATCATCTGGGTTTACACCTCCTCTATATGCAAGCGCAGCAGCCTACATGGCTTCACCGAGCACATTTTATCCTAGCGTACAGACTTCGAGTTTTTATTCTCCACACTATGGACTAGGGGCATATACTCTAAATTCAACAGTCATTCCTCCATTTGTGGCCGGATACCCACCTCAGGGTGCCGTTCAGATGGCAGTTGATGGTCCTGTTAGTCCTAATATTAGTTCACGGGTGTCTGGGGCTTCAGCTGGGGGAGTTAGTACACATGGAGCTGACCTTCAACATTACAACAAGTTCTATGGACAGCTTGGATATGCGGTTCAACCTTCATTTGCAGATCCAATGTATATGCAATACTATCAACAGCCTTATGGGCCATCATACAGCATTTCTGGTCAACTTGATCCATTAGCTCTGGGAACTAGTGTTTTTGGGAACCAAAATAATACTCCTGACCCCAAGAAAAGATCTGAAGCTGGCTCTGGTCCGGACGACCCAAAATCACAACATCAGAGGAGCATGATGAGCATTATGAACCAAGCTAGGTGGGGGATAACAAATCCTCATTACTCTGGGAACCCTCCAAACATGGGAATAATGATGCCATTCCCATCGTCCGTTACTAACCCAGTCCTGCCTGGATCTTCAGTCGGGGGAACTGGTATTTCTGGAGGGAGAAATGAAGTGAGATTTAGCCCTGGTTCTGGTAGATATCCTTCTGTGTATTCTGGATGGCAAGGTCCAAGATCAGAGGCTTTTAGTGACCCTAATGTATATAATTTTCTTGAGGAGCTCAAATCTGGAAAAGGCCGCAGATTTGAACTATCTGATATTTCGGGGCATATTGTTGAATTTAGGCAAGTGCACACTTCCTATGCATTTCTTTGTTTATATGTTGTGTTTGAAAATCCAATGTTGAGACTTTTACATTTCAGTGCTGATCAACATGGGAGTCGATTTATCCAACAGAAGTTAGAAAATTGTAGTGCTGAAGAGAAGGCATCTGTCTTTAAAGAAGTTCTTCCTTACTCTTCCAAGTTAATGACTGATGTTTTCGGTAACTATGTCATCCAGAAGGTGTGCATTCAAAATAGTCGAATTTGTAGTCTATTCACAACTTCATATTGACTGTGGTAATGTCACATATTTTGGTATCGTTTGTTTTTAGTTCTTTGAGTATGGAAGCCCGGAGCAGAGAAAGGAGCTTGCGAATCAGCTTACTGGACAGATTCTGCCTCTGAGCCTGCAGATGTATGGCTGTCGTGTAATTCAAAAGGTACAAGTGATGAAATATGATTGTCTTATAATTTTTATTGTTTTCCATGTCCTGAAAATAGAAAAAGAGTACAAGAAAATGAAACCTGGATCAAATCAAGCTAATTTCTCCATATATGTAGGTTAAGAAACATATAATGTAATTTGCTAATTTTTCCAATTTTGTTCAATAAGATGACCAACTTTAAGTCATAGGTTGAGACCTGAATTTACTGAGATATTTACATGGATCTGTTGTTTTATATGCCTGGTGGAATGAACCCGTCTTGGCTTGCCACTTGTTGATTGAGATGGAACTGGTTTAATCACCTTTCTAGGATTGGAAGGTGAACGTATGCATGGATGAGAGAGGGTGAAATATAATGCTTCTTGTACCAAAATGCAGATCAGTGAAGTTGTCAAAACCTACTTTGATAATCTTAAGGGTTTATCTATCTTCTTACTGTTCCGGGATTTTTGTTCAATGACTCTTTCCTATTCTGAACCTATGCCACTTTTTTATATGTTTAAGAAATGGTATTTATATTAAGCTATGGTTCTAGGCACTTGAAGCAATTGAGCTTGAACAAAAAGCACAGCTCATTCGCGAGCTAGATGGACATGTTATGAGATGTGTGCACGATCAGAATGGCAATCATGTGATCCAAAAGTGTATTGAGAGTGTTCCAGCAAATAAAATTGAATTTATTATCTCTGCTTTTTGTGGTCAAGTGGCAGCACTTTCTACACATCCTTATGGTTGTCGTGTCATACAGGTATATTTTACTTGCATGATGTGGTGAAAAGTGTTGCTCTGCTTTTTCTTCCCTTCGTTTCTTGTCTGGAACAATCCTTGCAAACTTTTTTGGTTTGATCCATGCAGAGAGTTCTGGAACACTGTGCAGACGAGCTGCATTGTCAGTTTATTGTTGATGAGATCTTAGAGTCTGTTTATGATCTTGCCCAGGATCAGTATGGCAATTATGTGACTCAGGTAGGTCTTGCTTCTTATTACCTGGAACCTTTATCTGCTCATTTTCTTCCAAAAAAAAAGAATTGTGCTTTGTGAAATTGTCAACATTTTTCGAAGGCAACTCAATTCTTATCACTAAAAAGCTATTGATAATGTGCTATCCATTCGTGACAACATGGTTTAGATGGTCTATAGACCTGAACTGGACTTTTTTTCCATTCCCAACTCCTAGTTAGAAGAGATTGTTGACACCTTTAACATATTGTCTCAGATACAAGAGAGCAATTTGGTAGTTTGCATCTTTTATATTCAATTATTTGTATATCTAATATGGATGTCCCTCCTTGCAAATTTCAATCTTTTGGAACAAACTTTTGTGACTTAACATCTTAATCCGACATGAAGTCCATCTTTAAATTGTTGGACCACTTGTTACTGAATGTTTATTCTTTTCTGACAGCATGTTCTGGAAAGAGGAAAGCCGCGTGAAAGATGTGAAATCGTTAGCAAGTTGTTAGGTCATATTATCCAACTGAGCCAGCATAAGTTTGCTTCCAATGTCATCGAGAAGTGCTTGGAGTATAGCAGTGCGGCTGAAAGGGAACAAATAATTCAAGAGATACTTGGACATACGGAGGGGAATGATAACTTACTAGTAAGTCCAAAAGTTTTTCATAATGTAAGTTAAAACTATAATGTGGGACCAGTTAATATGATTGACTTGTTTCCTGATTTGGTTCGTATTAGCAGACAATGATGAAAGACCAGTATGCGAACTATGTGGTCCAGAAGATTCTCGATACATGTAATGATGCTCAGAGAGCAATGCTACTTAACCGTATAAGAATGCATGTTCATGCTTTGAAGAAGTACACATACGGGAAGCATATCGTTGCTCGGTTTGAGCAGCAATTTGGGGAAGGTACGTGCTTACATAATTTGACTACCTTTGATTTGTATCTTTTGCAACTTCTCTTGATAATCTGCTCAACATTTTTGTTGCTAACTGTTCAATTATATATATATATTTTCTTTTCCTTGTGTATTGTAGTCCAATTCTTTCTGTAGTATTTGCATCCCTCATTTCCACAGTTTTCATCCTTCTGCTATGTATCTATACCTTTTCATTATTTCTTCGTTGTTGAGTATGACGGTGATTAAACCGGGAAGTTCAAAACTCGCACACATAGCATAATTTTCAGAAATTGTTTTTATTGATGAAATATGGATGTCTGTTTCTATCTCCCTGCGCATGGTAACGGTAAAAATAATCCGTGCTTGTGTTATGGTGTTCCCGATATACTTTTTCCTGCTCTGACAGTGAAGTACTACCGCGATTTTGATTCAGATGCACCCTAATCGGAAAGTGCAAATGTGGGATGGAAAGCCTTGCGGCTTAATATTCTTTGAACGTTTGAAAGGGGCAGCAAGATCCTTTGACTAGATAGTGTTGCAAGTGTTTTATCTTGGGAACCTTCCACAGTAATATCAGCTTGACATTGTAAAGTAAGTAAATATGTATTCCTTTTATCAGTTTGTATGTATGTATGTAGTTATGTATGTTACTTAGTTCATGTTATGTAGGGTGAAAGAAGAAAAGAATAAAAAGAAAGAGCAAACTGTAGGACTAATAGGATTACACTGATTCAAAGGTGTTTACTGGAAGGAAAATCTTCCATAGTGGCTGATACTGTGAACTTTTTTCTTCTTATTCTTCATTTGCTTTGTTGGAAATTATATGTTTCATTTATGACGGTGACGAGGACGACCGACGACCGTAAGTTAGCATCTCTTCGTGATCATGATCACTGAGCACGAGAGCGAAACTGAAACCAAATTGACGTCGCTGTAGACATCTGAGGAGAATCATTCAATAATTTATAAAATGCCAATTTTTTAAAATATATTTTTATGTAAAACGGTATAGTATTGGAATTTTTGAGTTTAATACGACGCCGATTTAGAATTATAAATGGATGAAAAATTAACATAATTTGCCAGAACTGGCGTGTTTCAGCCAAATGATATTATGGTTAAATGATAATTTTGAGATATAAAAATTGAAATGAAAAAATGATCAGATCTTCGTAAAGGGTAGTAATTAATCCTAATTATTTCAAGAAAGTTGCACAAAAGTTACCATATTTCCACACTGTAATCTGCAACTTATCCTCCTTTATGCAAGCGAGATGGATTAGCTAGGACCATTCATCATAAATCAACCTTAGCTTGGTCATGGAGGAGATTCATTACTCATTGGAGGGAAAGCCTCGGATATTGTATCCCATGAAAGGTTTTCATCCAATTTCCGTCGTCTCTCCAAGAAAGTCGGCCTCAATGGTGAGCCAGCCGGAGTGACCTTGCACGTTAACATGGCAACTATCTGAGACATGGGAGGTCGAAGGTTTGCATGAGGTTGAAGACACAAAAATGCAACACGGATCACAAGCATTATGTCTCTGTCAATTGTCCCATTCCCATGTTGGAGTCTTGGATCGACAATTTCCTTCACTCTGGATCTCTCGTGCAGTCTCCATGCCTGAGAAGACAAGAAAAGAAAGAACATTGAACATGTATTGATCGATCACCATTGTTTAAGAAAATCACACCCTTTAATTAATTAATCACGTACGTATTCTGGGAGATACTGCATTTCTGTTGGCAGATTGAGGTCAGTGTTCTTCCTGCAGCTAATAATTTCGAGTACGAGCACTCCAAAGCTGTAGATGTCTGCCTTTTCAGACAATTCTCCTCTGAGGGCATACTCAGGAGCAGTGTAACCTCTGATAAAGAAGATAAGGAAGTGGGTCCTAAGAGATGTTTATCTGTTGTGTTGAACTCTAAGAAGAACAAGAGAAGCTACGAAGACTCACAAAGTTCCTGCAAATGTAGTGCTGAGATAAGCTTGGTCTTCAGGGAAGAACCTGGCAAGTCCAAAATCCCCAATCCTGGGCTGAAACTTATCATCTAGAAGAATGTTGCTCGCTTTTATGTCTCTATGAACAATTCTTAGCTGTGAGTCCTCGTGGAGATATTGCAAACCTCTAGCAATGCCTAGAATTATTTGGAACCTCGTGTTCCAATCCAGGTACTGCTTGCTTTTCCCTGCATCAGGTACACAGACAATAAAGCAGCATCTGGAACAAAAGATCGTAGCATAACAAATTAAGATGAGGTTGTAGTGTAATTCAATTAAGTATTCTTTTCCAGTTTGATGGAACATGTACATGTGTTTCTCTTCTGCCCAGATCGGTATTCATTTTTCAGGAAATTAAGGTTTACCGTATACAATGAAGTCCAAGCTCCTGTTCTTCATATATTCATAGACAAGTAACCTCTGAGGACCATCAACACAGCATCCAAGAAGTTGAACCAAGTTCTTGTGCTGAATGCTGGTAATCATCCTCACTTCTGACACAAATTCTGATTCGCCTTGCAACGATTTGTCTAGAGACAGTTTCTTAATAGCAACCAGCCTACCATCAGGTAACTTTCCCTATTAAATGAGCAAAATCCATTTTAATATCGTGGAGAGAGTGTCCAAAACTGGACTTTGTAATTCATTGGCTTATGGAGATTAAAGGCTTTTCCTATCACCAGGTTCAAATCCTGCCCAATCCTTTGAACTACAGAACCTGAACTGAGCAGAAAGTCATTGCTTTAACTATGTTAAGTGCTCAAATTGAAACCTTATTCAGCTTATGCACATATAAATAGAGAAAAAGAATACCCTGTAAACCGGTCCAAATCCACCTCTGCCAAGAAAATAAGCAGAATTAAAGTTCCTGGTTGCCCTCTTCAATGTCTGAAAATCGAAATAGTTTACTGTACGGAGGTTCCCACTCCACAAGTCTTGGCTCGCTACATAACATGCGAAGACTCGAGAGCATTAGAGCTTTAATATAAATGATACTATTTATCACATAAGTTCATCTCTAATTTACCTTGCTGTGCCTTGCTCTGTTTTAAACCTTTCATCACGTCTTCTGTTTTGAAAAGTTTCCAGCAGAGTATGATCACGATCAGTAACACTATCACCACAGCTACTGCTCCTACGAAGAAGTAAAAGTTTGGAAATGGTTCTGCTGAATGTGAGCTATGATCCCCTGATTCCAGGTCAGCTGATGCTGGAGAAATCACTGCAGTTCATTCAGTCAATCCACAGGTTAAGTTCTGTGTAAAGTTTGAGAGATGTAACCTACTAAAGAAGCTCCATTACAGTTCTTTAAACTTATTCCATAGGTATGAATGTTTTTATGCATCTCAAAAACTAAACTTTCAGGGACATACCTTGGACTAATTCACGAGCCATTTTTAACAGTCAGAGAACAAGTTTGAATATACTGGGTACAACAACATACAAGATGAAACACCAGTGGTCCTTCTTTCCGAGCTAACTTTTTTAGGTAATCAAGAAGAGTCCAGCAAGACAGAAGAAAGAAGAAAGAGGGGGAATGCGTTTCTATGGTTGCTTGAAAAAGAAGAGAAAACAAGGTAAGTTGTAATCATAGGGAGAATCGAAAGAGAGGAAGGAGAGTTGGGTCAGTGAAGCAACGAGGAGGCGATAGTGCCAAGGGAGAATGATCCAAATGTGCTTATAAAAAAATATTATCCAAATTTAAGCTAATATATAATAATATTATTATTAATTTAGCGACATAATTAAAATTACTTTATTATAATTTTGTTATAGAGTTCAAACTTTTAAAATTAAAATTAAAATTAAAATTAATTAAGAGAATCTAAATTAATTAGACATAGTAAATTTTTTATTTGATTAATAGTTTAAAGATTGTCACGCCATTCCAATTTTGTTATAGTCTATGATTAAATTTATTTAATTATGTGATTATCTGCCAGATTGGTGTAAATTATTTTGTTTGTGATGAATCATAGACAGCTAAAATGGTTGTCGGGAAGTCAGAAAGGGGTTTGGGCGATGGGAACTATGTTGTATGCCTAGTGTTCCAGACTCCTTGTTTGAAGAATTCATTACGTTGCAAAATTAAATTAACGTCACTCTCCGGCCAAAGCCTGAGTTAGCAATGTACTTACTGTCTTAGAACTGATTTACTTCTGTCTTATGAATTTAGGAAAATGGAAACTATCAAATTCGTCCTCAAAGTGACTCCAATTTTTCTTTTTAGCGATGAGTTTGACTCAAATAATCTAAAATAAAACTATTTTTTATACAAATTTTTAAAAAATCTAAACTAATTATCTCAGATGCTACAACTCAATCATAGCCAACATGTGTATATATATAAGCATGGTCAAACAAAGTGCAACTTCTGCGTTGTTTCTATGGAACTATTATGTTCAGATCAGCTTGCGTCAGACCAAATTTCGATTACTTTGTTAAAGTATATTAACCCATTCGTTCAAGCTGGGTCGGAGGTTATAAATTTGGCCAAACCTAAATATAAACAGGATAATAATAATAATCAGCTAAGTATAAGAGCAAAATGCTAAAAGACTTATGAGAATAAGAAGGGTCTTTTCATGATAAATCTTTTGTCTATATCTTAGTACGTCAAAGTTTTTTATTGAGAGTCATATTTTCATCAATTTCTGGCAGAATAATATCGTTCATGATTACCTTCTTCCGATTCTTCTTAAATCTTTCTTTTTTTCTCTTACAGTTTCGGAGTACAATCCTTTTGCATCTTTTTATTGGAGTATCTATGATGTTTCTTCTTAACATGTCTTAACAATATTAATTAATTTTAATTTGCCCCTTATTATTTTATTCCCGACCATATATCTTTTAGTAAGGTTACACGTTTAACAGAACATCTTCATCTTTGTTATCATTAATTTATGACTATGCACTTGTTTAATAAGTCAATACTTCGTCCTATAAAACATAACCGTCCTAATCGTTAAACGATAGAATTTATCTTAGAGAAATCGTATGCACCCTATTGTACATTTTTCTAAATAATATTGTTTTAAATAATCTAAATAAATTCCAATTAAATTTGGAACTACCTCTTAAAAAAATCAAACTAGACTAGAATAGAAATGAATCCGGTATGAGTCGACCATCGTCAAGCTTTAAATTTAGAAGTACCAGATTTTAATAATTTAATAAATGACAAATTAAAAATAAGGACACAGAAATTTTAAATATTTATTTAATCAAAGTTGTTAAATACATAAATATATCGAAATATATATGACAAACCTCCATATCAATGACCATAATTATGCAACTCATTTTGTTTCCTCATTAAATCAGTCTCAGAGTACGTCTTGAACTTAATTATTCAAAGCTCTGTACCATCCCACCTGACATGTTCCTCTCTGTCAGCTACAATAATCTCTGAATGTATCAACTTTTCCTGACTATCAAAAATAGAATCTGTTCAATTAAGATTTAGTGGCTGATCCTTGACAACCTCAACTAAAAATTCAATAAAATTGAAGAAGTAAGAAATAAGATTAAAAGAGATTTTTTAACTATTAATTAAAAAAGATTATTAAATAAAAACTATTTAATTTATTTTAATTTATTAATTAATAAAAAATTAATTAATTAATGTAACTAATTGATTAATTTTTATAGATAAAAGATATTATAGTAAATCGAACGGAAAAGTTAAAAAATTGAATAGTTAAGATTTTTACGATTAAATCATAAAATTAGTTGAGTTTTTAATTTCAAATTGATACTTTAACTTTTATTTTAATCACGCATAAATCTCAAAATTTTGGTTTTTGTTAAATTAATCTCAATTTTTTTAAAATTTTCATCAAACCTTTATTCCACTAATATAATTAATTTATATTACATGCTTTATCAAGCCAACAACTATTAAAATTTTGAAATATTATAAATTAAAGTAAATTTAATTAATTATATTAAATAAATAAAAGTATTAAAAATTAAAAAATTTGAGTTGAATTTGTTAATATTAGACAATTAATTTGAACTTAATTTTATAATTTACATTTCTAGCATTATTTCGTCGGTTTAATGCATCGAGCACAACACGTGTAAGTTTAAGCTCCCAGTTCCCGTGGAAGATCCTCTCTTATCTTTAAGAACGCGGATCTCTTTCCATAAGAAGATGAGAAGCAACCATTTTCTCTCCTGTTCTCTGGTCTCGTCTTCTTAAACTAAGCGGAAAACCGGAGTTAGACACCCAACTCCGAGTCTCTCTCCCCAATAAACCATGATTACTGGCAAAGATATATACGATGTTCTTGCTGCGATTGTGCCACTATACGTTGCCATGATACTAGCCTATGGCTCAGTGCGGTGGTGGAAGATTTTCACACCATCGCAGTGTTCTGGGATCAACCGTTTTGTTGCAGTTTTTGCAGTTCCATTGCTCTCCTTCCACTTCATCTCTTCCAATGATCCTTATGCAATGAACTATCGTTTCATTGCGGCGGATTCTTTGCAGAAGGTCGTCATTCTTGGAGCTCTCTTTATATGGCAGGCACTTAGAAAACGTGGAAACTTGGAGTGGATGATCACACTCTTCTCTTTGTCAACTCTACCTAACACTCTTGTCATGGGAATCCCACTTTTGAAAGCCATGTATGGAGATTTCTCCGGCAATCTCATGGTCCAAATTGTTGTTCTGCAGAGTGTAATATGGTACACTCTCATGCTCTTCATGTTTGAGTATAGAGGAGCTAAGCTGCTCATCTCTGAACAATTTCCTGAGACTGCTGGTTCTATTACCAGCTTTAGAGTTGATTCTGATGTTGTGTCACTCAATGGAAGAGAACCATTACAAGCTGATGCAGAAATCGGTGATGATGGTAAGCTCCATGTAATGGTTCGAAGATCAGGTGCCTCTTCAGTAGTTTCTTCGTTCAACTCTCATGGACGCCACTCGTTAACTTCAATAACTCCAAGAGCTTCCAATCTTACCGGTGTTGAGATCTACTCTGTACAATCTTCACGAGGACCAACCCCAAGAGCTTCTAGCTTTAATCAGGCTGATTTTTACGCCATGTTCGCTAGCAAAGCATCAAGTCCAAAACACGGATACTTTGGTGATGTTTACTCCTTGCAATCATCCAAAGGTCCAACACCAAGGACTTCAAACTTTGACGATGATATGTTGAAGAAAGGGAAGAAACATGGAGGCAGGAGTATGAGTGGTGAGTTGTTTAACAAAGGCGGTCTGGTTCCTCCATATTCCCCTCCAATTCCTACGTTTTCAGGGTCTAGTACAAGTGATGCTCATAGGAAGAAGGAAACTGGTGAAGTGCCAAACAAAGAGCTCCACATGTTCGTTTGGAGCTCAACTGCTTCACCGGTTTCTGAAGGAAATCTAAACTGTGCTGACTCCTGCAAAGCTGGTGGGTTCCAACAAGAGAATGCTGCTTCAAAAGGTGCTTAAACCATAATTTGGTACTGATTAGTCGCTTGATCTAAAAGGTTTACCATTCCAACAAAAATTCTTGAGTTAAATTGTTGATGCAGCTATGCAGGAGTTAGTTAAAAAAATGAGTCCTGGTGGGAAAATCATTAATGGAGAGAAAGGCATGGATTTAGAGGATGAATCATCGAAGCTGCCAACAAGTGGGTCTCCATTCACATGCCAAAAGAAGGGAGACATGGAAGGAGAATTACGAACAAGGAGGAATCAGATGCCACCTGCAAGTGTCATGACAAGACTCATACTTATTATGGTCTGGAGGAAGCTTATCAGAAACCCCAACACTTACTCAAGCCTCTTGGGGGTTGTCTGGTCTCTGATATCCTTCAGGTACTTAAACTTTCTAGGTGCAAATTCACATGATTGATCTTTTCTTCTAATTTATGCTTCTCATCACCACAAAACTCTTATCTTTCGTGTGATTACCAAGAAAACAAAACTGTTTAACATATCAGAAACTCTTATCAACTGTTTGTTGGAATTGTGTTTCCAGGTGGGACATACAAATGCCATCAATCATTAGTGGATCTATAGAAATATTATCCAATGCAGGTCTGGGAATGGCTATGTTCAGTTTAGGTACATAATTTACTCACAGAATTGGATCCAGAATAGTAGAAAAGATCAAACATTTCCTCCCTTTTCCGATATACACTTAACAAAACCTGTAAAACTGCTTAACAGGATTGTTCATGGCATTGCAACCCAAGATCATAGCCTGTGGAAAATCTGTGGCAACTTTTGCCATGGCTGTCAGGTTCCTCACAGGCCCTGCAGTGATTGCTGCGACCTCCATAGCGGTCGGCCTTCGAGGTGTCCTTCTACACGTAGCAGTAGTACAGGTAAATGTTAAACATGTATATCATAGATTTATCAACAAATTTTTACAAGTTCCTTAACCGGTACTAACAGGATTTCATTGGATTACTTATTTTCAGTCGGCTCTTCCTCAAGGGATCGTTCCTTTTGTATTTGCCAAGGAGTACAATGTACACCCTGACGTACTTAGCACAGCGTAAGTATTACCATTATTCCATACAACAAACACTATCTCTCAGTTTCTAACATCACAAAACTAGTAAAGAAGATGTAAGTTTCCATGGAGAAAAAAGGGTTATAATATAACAAAGGTAAGCTCTTTCTTTGCAATTTTTTGCAGGGTTATCTTTGGAATGTTGATTGCTTTGCCAATCACAATACTCTATTACGTGCTTCTTGGGATTTAAGTTTGATGAAGAAAAGAGCAAATATAAACTTACTACAGTATATCAAAGCAAGGCTTTTCGGATAGCTGAACGAGATAGGATGAAGAAATTTCGCAAACTAACGAGTTAGAATATGCTTTAAGACAATTTAGACGCTGGATATGCATGTTCATCTACAAGATAACCAGTGTATTTCATTATATATTTTAGGATATATAATATATATTAGCATGTGGAAGACACTTGTAGCTTTTTTTCCCTTAAAAATTTCGTGTGAATGCTTGAATGTTAGTTCCAAAACTTTCCCGTTTAAATTCATTGTTTGGTCGAATCTATGGTCAGATCAGAGCAGTCTCATCATCTTCATTTTTTAGTGGGATCACATGACCTTTTAGTTAAACTATTATTTCCCGACTTGGATTCTTGCTGTTGCAATGCTGCAGATACCAGAATTGGAGACAAATTTGGATTTTGTTATGTAGCAGAATTGATTTGGACAGATTTACTTGTCTGTGTGTTTAGACATTGAGATGCTTGGAAATAGTGCATGCATCAAAGTTTTCACTCTGAGCATGCCAATTGATCGTCAGGTCTTTTAATAATTTATCTGTAAAGAAATGAGCCGACAACTTGCATCAGTTACAGCAAAAGCTCTGGACATGTGACAACTTCTTTGTCTGGTTGACATTTCTACTTCAATAAGCCCCAGCCCGAACCTTTGGAAGAGGTGGTCTGAACCGACTTAAGTTTAGTTTAACTAAAATGGAATAGTAACAATAGTTTAAGTCTATTTATTTTAAAATAATTCTATTTTTAATGTAATTAATATAATTATATTCTTTTAATCTTAAATCTTCTAATAAAATTAATATTATTTTAAGAAGAAAACATTTGACTTATAGAATTTTTATAATTTCTCATATTTGAAATTGATTTAAATTTCAATTAATTCAAATATAATTTGTTAACTTTGAATTGGATTAAACTGTTTCTATCATCCCTAACATGAATCTATCATAAATAATGATTAAAAAATTCGATAGATATTCACGTGAAAATTTTGAACTAATTAATTTTTTTGTTTGGTTTTTAATTTTAAGTTCGATTTATTTTAATAACTCTTTGTATTAAAAATCAACCAAATTATTAATTAATTGGTAAGTTTAGTAAATTAATCAATTTTTATAAATTAAAATTAATTAATTAATTTTCATTTAATAGTCTCTTTTTTCAATCAATCTCTTTCAATCGTATTTCAAAATCTTTAATTTTATTATAACATAATCCCGATTAACCTTTTAAACCTTAAATCTCTTATCTTATTAATTTAATTTTTAAACCTTCATGTGTGGCTTATTCGGATGGAATTATTGTGGAGCAGAAGCTAAAAATATAATTATATCATTTTGATATAATTATTTTAGTTTTTTAATCAATGGCATAAATTTGTAATAAATGTCATTTTATTTTCTTTATTTTTTGCACTTTTTATACATAGTTTATTGAAGTACTGAAATAATTTAAATAATGTTAATTATAATAATAATGAAAATTATAAAAACAATGTCTAAGTATTTTTCTTTTTGTAATTCTTAGTTTTCATGTTCCAAAGGAGTATAGCTTATGAATCAGTATGTTCGATCTCTTCCTTCTAATTATTTTCTCATGATCACAAAACCCTTTTCGTGTGATTAATTAAGAAAACATAGCGTACCAAAGTTGAATAGCTCTCTTTCTGTTGCACTTGGAATTTGTATGCCAAAATTTCCATATTTGTGCTTGGTTACGCAAGAACATCAAATATAATTCTCTTTTTCTTATCCACTTGTTTTAAATTATAATTAAAGTAAATACATTATCATTGCCCTGCAACAATTATGCTAAATCCTAAGTAAAAAGTAGATATTCTGGAGATATATTGTGTTTCCAGGATCGACACCAGTATTATCAGACGCCGATCTAGGAATGACTACGTTCAGTTTAGGTGCATAATTTACTCACATATTGGATCCAGAATAGTAGAAGAAACATCGAACATTCCCTTTCTTTTTCTGGCATACAATTAACTAAGCCTGTAAATTTGCTTAACAGGATTGTTCATGGCCTTGCAACCCAAGATTATATAGCTTGTGGAGACAAGTTTTGCTATGGCCGTCAGGTTCTTGACAGGCCCTGATGTTATTGCTTCGACCTCCATAGCAGTCGACCTTCGAGGTGATTTTACATACAGAACCTAGCTATTTTAGAATTACATTAAGCATGAGTTTAATGCTTAAGGGGTTTAAGTTTTATACGCATTATTAGATTTAACCTAGATCGATCTTCGAGAGTATTCATGACCAACAGCCACTTTAGATGTTCATGAACATATTCTATTCCCTCTCTGGAAAGTCAATGACTCTATTTGATTCAAAGTAGAGCTGATTTTACACGTTTTCACTGTATTCCGTAAGCCCTGGATGAGAGGAAGGGTTAAGACGACAATAGAATTTGGTGCTTTTTTCTAGCGCCGTTGCATGTGGTCGGTCATACCCTTTATAAGCGGAAAGAAAGTGTTCGCTTCACTGAAAAGCTTCTTGTACTTTGAATATATGCCTGTGCCTAGGCTAACCTGATTTGACCCTATCAATTAGCTTATAAATAGTTGGATAGAGTTGTAGCTCAAGGACATGTGACAAAGAAAGATAGTATATGTAATACATACATAGTTGAATGTGTGCATGTATTGTCTCGAGAGGTCTTGCATGGTGAGACAGTGAGTAGGTTTGAGCCAAGGATGACTTGCCGGAATGCATTTTGTGGATCAAATTTGTGTCTGTGTCTCACAGATCTTGCTTGTTCTGGGAAGTCATCCTTGGTTCTAGCTTGCTCTCTTTTCTCTCATGTCAGCCTCTGGAGTCTGGAGACCTATTTTTGGCTCTAACATAATCAAATTTGTAGAGTTTGCATCGACTGCATGTATCTGGTTGTTGTTCTTGACTGTGTGTGTGTGTGTGTGTATGTGCTGTAAATTTCATTTTTTCCACTAGTTATTTGTAGCTCACCAGCAGAGAAAACTCAGATTACACAGGTATTTTCATTTAGATATAATTTACGATCTTATATAGTGACATTTATTCTCATTTTTTGGGAAAATCCAAGTCTCTTTACTTATCATTAAAACTTGGAATTAGAATATTTGGATAGAGCACTATATCTAAATTGAGTCAAATAAAATAAAATGAATTAAAAAATTTGTCACCAACTTTAAAATAAATTAAATTTAAAATTTAAAATTGTACTATATTGTGTAATAATAAAAATAAAGATCTTTTATTGAACAGCCTCCATTGTAAAAATCCATTTTTTAAAATATTCCATGAGAACATCTCTATTTGTCAAGACTTCCTCCTACTTGAAAGTTGAGAAATTTTATCGATGATACTGGATTAACCAAAATGTAAAGATTGAAATTTTGTTTGGAATTGGAATCACTTGGATGATAGTACATCAAATTAAGCTATACGTTTGATAGAAACTGGAGAAAGATGGAAAGTTGAAAGCTTGAATACCAAAAAAAAAAAATCATAGAACATTGCATTTATGAGACGGAATGACAAACTTCCATATGTACATCATATGCAAGATTAGTAAACCAGAACTGGTCTCTATCTCTATATGCAAGAACTTGAAACTGGAGTTTACTTCAAATTCATGATCAGCCGAGTGCTGGAAACAAATGTGCTCCTAATTCTATTCCTAAAGTTAGAATTCAGATCAAAGGCCAAAGAAATGTAGATGTAAAGAATTCTGAGTCAAGCAAAAAATCCATTCCCGTGGAAGCCGGTAAGTCATCTTCACAAAGACGGTGTCGAAGGACGACAATTCAGGGATCCGGTGTTGGCGAAATGTTTAGCGCAATCCATGGAGGAAAACATCAAACAGAATCTGGACCGTAGCTTTCACAACTATCTCCATTTTCTTTGCTTAACCTTGATTTTGGTGAAGACCGTTCTCTTGGAGATGATTTCCCTGATTGCACCATTGAAGTCTGCAGATTGAGGTAAGTGTAAGCAGACATACCAAGAATAGCTGTGAATGCCCCGCAGACACTGGTGGCACCAGGGTTGGAGCTGAAAAGGTAGTAACTTCCGAGAAGCACAACGCATGTCTTAAACTGACCGAGAACCACATGCGAAACAGCAGATGTAGCTCTGGAAAGTGAACAGGATGAAGTCAATGATGTAAGAAATCACAGGCATTTTCAAGCTACAATAGCCTGCATAGAATCATTTATGTCATAATTTCCAATGAAGATTTTAAACCAAAGCAATATATTGGTAAAGTTCTCAGTTTCAAGCTCCCTCCCTATCCAATTATGCCCCCGACATATAAGTACATCTTTGCCTAGCACATTCCCTATGTCTGCCAGATTTTTCATATTCATATATTGTAGCCTTTTCTCTTCACCTTTGCACTCAATATCACCGTTCATCAATTTTCTTGCTACTGATGCATAAAAAGAGAACTTCGGACAGTTATGTAAAACCAATGATCTGAAAAGGTCGAAAGCATGTTTGCAATTTACTAGTCAGACCTTCCCAAAGAAAACATGTAGCCAAGATCGATAAGCATACATAAGGCCATCAATTTTTGAAATACTCCCCCTTTGGAAAAGGTACAGTAAGTGAAAATTTAAAATCTGGAAATAAAAGAGAAAACACTAATCTCCTGTTCTATGTCGTCTTGGCCACATAATATCCCACAAAACACCAGAATTACAGACTACGATGTAGTTGGCAGCAATATATACATTCGGCTCGATGCAATACAAGGATAAGGTGTAAGATCCAGTTGAATTCATGGGTTGTAATATTTAAGAGAGTGATTGTTGAACCTAAGCTCAAAACTCTACTATAATAATGTATAATAGGATTGGGATTATAATTGAAACACCTAAGTAGTGGCAAGTAAGATTCTTGGAAGAATCAGGTCTCACTCACCCAAGCGCCAATGCACCTGACCATTGAAGCAAGAAGCCAAGGAAAGCAGACAGGAGTATCAGCATTGTATTGGTGAAGCTCCAATCAAAGGATAAGACACCAGGAGGATCCAAGAAAGGAACCAAAGTAGCGAGGAAAAATAACGTAATCGGTGTTGTTGTCCACATTAACCTGTTTATGATTTGTAATTCAGGTAAAAGGCAACGTTAATTGTATCTATCAAAATCCATCGATAAAAATAGACATAGAAAAGGAAAAGAAAAGAACTTGTAACATACGCCAAGGCCGTCCAGTTTTCTCGCTGCTGCAAAGTAGACCATAGGATCTTGTTCACTGCACTGGGAATTATCCACGCCAATGCCACACAAGCACCAAAGAGGCTAAACTGTAAATCAGTTACTGTAGCCACCGCAACCCCAATGGACACCACTGTAAGGGAAATCACCTGAGAGATTTCTCTTCGTGGTCAGAAAGGATGGGCTTGCATAAAGTTTTCATGATTGTCACCTTCTTATAGAAATATTATGTATGTGGGTGAATTATGTAAAGGAATCTATTAGAGATTGTTTCAGGACCCAATTCATCAGCCATATTAAACAAATTTAATATAGGAGAATTGCTTGATATTATCAAGAGGAAAAAAGAACACCATTATTCATGTTTCAAGCAGCAGTCAATTATAGAGAATTCATCTTAAGGGAAAAACTTCTGGACATGGATAAGAAAAGAGCATGGACAAAGTATACCTTGGAGAAAGAAACTCTCTTTTTAAACCATACAAACTCAGCCAGAACAATTGATGGAGTCACAGCAATTTTAGCCATCTGATAGAAACCCACACTGAAATAAATGTGAAACACATTAATAACAGAACTTTATACCCAGCGTGATTCTGATAAGGATAATTTGCTTACCTGTTGTATTTCAAGCTGACATTAGCCAGACCAGTGGATAGAGACATAACAAATCCAAGAGTAAATAAAATAAATCGAGCTTGTTTTGATGGCGGAGCAGCTGGAAGTAAAGAAAAGGCTTTTAAAATGGCCATCAGCGACCAGCTTATTGCATAATGAATGAAACTAAGACATATGGGAAATTGGAATCCAACTCCTTGAAGCACCTGAAGAGAGGAACAGGGAAAAAAAAAAACAGACAGAATATGACCGGTTCAATTACAGTAAAAGTAACAAACAATTAGAGAAGGCTCTCAAAATTGTTAGAACACAAACCCATTTGTTCACGAAAATAATTCCAACAGCAACCACAAAGTTGAATGTAAGAGCAACTACGGGGTTAAGCAGACGTCTCTCTTGTCGCTTTGTGTTTCCAGAAAAGCAAAATCTGCTGAAAAACGAAGCCCGTAACTCTTCCAAAGCTCTGTCTGAATTGTTAACCGAATGAAACAGAAGCATATATCAGATAATGCCGGAGTAACACTTGTTGCACTTATTGATGCCATTTCCAGACCAAATTGAATGCTTAAAAGAGAAAGAAGAACAAAGGCACTATTTTACTGAAATTGAAACAAGCGCATTGTCGCATGCAACAATAAACTCAAGATCAACCACTTCATCCGAGAAATTTATATAAAATATAGCATAAAAACATACAGCTTACTGGACATTCAAAGCTTAAAAATGGACACGAGGCTAACCAGGCAAGAGCAAGGCAATTTAACTTTTGGTAACTGCTACTAATTTAACCAACCGCAACGAATCAGAAGACTATTGTGGGAAAAAACATAGTAATTGCCCGTTGAGAAAAGGGAATTAAAGAAACAAGAGCAATTAAAAGGTGTAATTTTGAAAGAAAAATAAAAAGAGAGAGAAAAAAAACAGAGCCTTCAAAGTTCAAAGTGTCGATACTAGACACCCAAGAGCATCTCTTTAAAATCCACAAAGAAAAAGAACAATTCCCAGATGCAAACTAGAGTAGTCAAACATTCCTAAGAATAAAAACTGAAATAAACAAGAACTCTGAAACTCGAACAGAAATGGGTGATTTAGAAGCAAAGTAAAAAGCATAAAGTAGCAAACCTGTTTCACCGGCATCACTATCCTTGCGCTTGAGCATCTTCCTCACATCTTTCTTCACCAAGAAGTTCAAAATCTCACGACTACAAAACATAGCTCCCACACACACTCTCTCGCTCAACTCTACGTGGGTCTCACTAGAACAGTAGCTATACGACAACAATTACTAGAACTGAAGGAACAAAGACCCTCTTCGAAATTTCAGTACTTTTACAGTGACGAAGTAAATAAGGACGTTGGTACAGTTAGACGAATAGGAAGACAAAAACTTTGAAGAAGGAATCTAATCAGTCCCAAATAGAGTTGTAGTGAAAGATGGAGACTTTGGGACGCCTTGATTAAATCTAGCGTTGATAGCGCAAAAAGTTTACAATTTTTTATGTAAACTTCTTGTGAGAAACCTCAAAGCTGTCGGACAAAGAAATAGGCAATCAACCTTTCAAAAAAAGAAATAGGCAATCACGGTCATAGTCTCCTTCACCGACCAAACAGTTAAAACAAACACGAAAAGGTTGTTTGGGTGTTTGTGTCCATCCTGTATGTGTCTCGTAACCAAATTAATAAAAATAATTTGCAACTGCAATTTCTTTATGGATTCTCTTATCAAAACAGAAGATTATATAAGACGTGTGCGTGTGCTCTTTTTGTTGTTTTAGGATTCTTTAACTGAACCTGATAATGTTTGAGACAATAGAACAAACGAGGAGGGAATGTGATGCGATTTTCTTGTTGTTCCCCAATATCTTATTTGAAATGGTTAATGTCATTGTCAATAATTGAGTTTTCTGTGGTGATGTTAGCAGTCAGAGTGTGTGTTTGAATGACCGAAATTTCCATTCTGTTTTGGACTTTTATCTATTCAGCATTTGGATTGATGCATGCAACAATTACCGTATATCTTTATCATGTTTAAAACATCCTCAAGAATAGTGACCCATGACAGGCTGTTCTTTCAAGGAATAACATAATTAAGGAATGCGAAAGAGAGACACGATCAGATCAGAACTCCTTTAAGAGCATTTGGATATATTCAAAATATATCCTAAATTATGAGACTTCTAACTTATTAATCACTTTTTGATAATTTATCATATATATTTTAACTTTTATAATATTATATATGGCAAATTAAATAATGATAAATATTGGAGTATCCTAATTGGAAATAGAAGTTCTCCAAAAAACTTAAAAATTTATAAATTACATTAAAAAAACATGTTTAAATATTGTAAAATGCCTAAAATGTAAATTATGCAGTTAACAATGTTAAGATACATAAAAAGTGAGCCAATTCAAAATAAGTTACACGAAACTCGAGTGTTCAACCCTCTATTGTAGTTTATCTCCTTCAAAGAGTGTCAGATAGATGTATGCCAACAAATGGTACAAATAATATAATACAAAAATACAGATTCACACGTCCAGAAATAATCATCATATGAGTGGACACTATTTATTGAGATCTATCATCTTCAGGCTCAAAGACAATTGCTGACGTTAGTGGATCGCAACGATGACTTCTAATATAACGACAGATAACCTATTTCAAAGTACTTTTATTCAGATTTATACTTGTCTGGGGACCCTTGCCGTTTCTAGTACCTGGTCGACTGAACCCTAGCCCTTAAAAATGGTCATGTCGATGTCGTCCTTCTACACAGCCATTGCATCACAAACTGCTTTACCTCCAAATCTAGGTAGCTGTGTTCATATTCATCAAAGCAACCCTACCTCCCTCTGCCATTCCCTCTTAAAACCAGATGATAGGTTCAAGGCTTGCGCATAGTTTAGAGGAAATTGGAATATTGCAGTTGCAAACTTTTCTACATATGAAGTCACACTTCTCTTGTAACATGAATCTTCCTGTGATGAGTTCTGATTCTTCAATGTTCATGATTGCAGGTAGATAAAAATGGGTAAAGACACGGGCAATTGCAGATGGCAACAGCTGAATGTTGATAAAGACCAGTGCTTGTGGTTCACATGATGGTAGTTTAACTTGGGACCGTATCATTCGGGTAAGCAACGCAAAAGGCACATGATTGCCTACTTGCGGACTGGGTGAAGGTAGACAAAATCCAGCCCAAACTTAACCCATTCCCATCAACAATTCTTCATCTATTGCATTTCATTTTCCAACTTCTTCACAGTTTTTCATTAGCCACACAACAATAGAGCTAGATCCAGCCCAAACTTAACCCATTGCCATCGACAATTCTTCTGCTATTGCATTTCATTTTCAAACTTCTTCACAGTTTTTCATTAGCCACACAACAATAGAGCTAGATCCAGCCCAAACTTAACCCATTCCCATCAACAATTCTTCTTCTATTGCATTTCATTTTCCAACTTCTTACACAGTTTTTCATTAGCCACACAACAATAGAGCTAGATCCAGCCCAAACTTAACCCATTCCCATCAACAATTCTTCT
>JANZXR010000008.1:1177801-1232696 GCA_027575705.1 Erythroxylum echinodendron | reverse complement strand
TACTGTATGAAGCTCTTTTTAAAAAGCTATTTTTTAATTGACAGCCAAACAGTCAACTGACTTTTTAAAAAAGCTCTATTGACAAAAGTTCTACTGATAAAAACTCTATTGACAAAAGCTTTACTGATATAAGCTCAATAAAACAGGCATTTAGTCAGAACTATGCAAAGAAAAGTCAGGTGGGTCATTAATTATGGAAGTTTCCAAATTGAGCTTTAGTTTTGGTGACTACATGGATGGCGCTAGGTAGAAGATTATGGTAAGTCCACACGCAGAGCCCTCTTCGTAGACTTAACGTGGAATTGGAACTCTCCATCAAGAGGAACTTACCCAATTTGAGTTTTCCTTTTTGGTGATTACATGGATGACGTATGATAAGTCCACACGCGGCGCACTTTTAACAATTTTAATTTATTTCGACCTAATTGAAACTCTTTTAAAATTTTTAAATAAAATTATTTGTAATTATAAATTCAAAAATAAATTTGAATAGCCTATTTAAAAGTACCATTTTAACTAGTTGTTATGTTTACTCTTCGAATTTTTTTAATGTAAAATTGAGATAAATGTTTAATATTTAATTTATTTATACATAGTGTTATTTATATCTTGCATATGATGGTTGCTTTTCAATCGATCAATGGGAATTCGATCACCTCTGTTCAAAGTTCTCAGCAAGCAAAATTTGGCAGTTTCTTTTTTTGTTCTGGTTTGCATAAAATTTTCAACTGGTCCCTTTCTTACAACTCGTAAATGATGACAAAAGTATATATTTTACGTTCTAATTTTGTCATGGATCATGCTCGGATGTGACATTATGAACACTTGTCCATGGACGTCCTACCACGATATGACGTGTTTTTTCAGTCAAATTTTATAATTGATTAAATTCAAAACAGGTATACCACTCGCACCTGAAAATATATTTGTTTTTAGGAAAATTGAGACATTAATTGTTGTTAAGAAGAAAATGATAAAAATAGAGTTAGTTAAGACATTAAGTCGAACCTAATTGGGAAATAGGTTAGACGTATGCCCTCATGTTGATTGAAATTCTCACGAGATGAGTGTGTTAATTACATTGTAGGCGATGTTCTTGAGTCAAGAATAAGAGGTTCAAACATGGAAAACACGACCAAATGTAATAGTACACTGAACTCTGTAAAAGTTTTCAATATTTCTGTCTTAATCGAACCAATAATAAGTTTGAATGTATTAAAGAGAATTAGAAATATCAATAAATACAAGTTAGTTAGATTTAATTCCCGGAGAGAAAAAAACTTAGGAAATATGCCAACACAACACTCATTTGGGAGTCGTAGGAGTTACTATAATGGAGCAATTTGAGTGTTGACTGAAAGAAGAAAGAAGTAGTAATTAATTGGTGTTTTGAATTATGAGTTCTCCCATAATTACTCAACTGAATATGGTTTATTAACTTTGAGTTTATGGTCGGTAGAAAATGTAGAGATTTACCTGTATAGAGTCAATTGGTTAAATTCAGGTTGAGGGGAGACTGCGTAAGCGTAAGGGAAAGATAGTGTTAAATTTGACCCAGATGGTTCAATCTTTTAGTATTTTAAATAAAAATTTTACAATAATATTATTTTACATAATTTAAGTTGTATTTTAAGAGATTCAAATTAAATTGAATTGAATTAATTACAGTTTCAACTTGTTATTGTACTTAATTATTAAATAATTAAACAATTTATTTTTAAAATTTAACTTAAAAAAATATGTAAGTTTTTTTTTCTAAAAAGAAAATTTTGAATTAGTAAAGAATGTAGTTACAAAATATCAGATGTCCAAGGATATACCCTTTAGAATTCGACACAACAAAGAATGACTACCAAATAAGAGATAAAAAAACTAATAACTTTGTTGGTCGGTCTGATTAATAAGGGCTAATGGCCAAGTGGTGCATGGTTGTGTGGGAATAAGATTTCCTCGATTTCTCTAGTTATTTCATTGACAATTGTTCCCATTGTTTTGCTAGTGGTCGTAAATCTTCTCGCATTTTCTTTCTTTCCAGATGGACTGGACTGCCAGACCCATGGCTATGATAAATGTCTCTCTTTTGGTTTTTGGCACAGACGATTGTGTTGCTGGCCCCTGGATGGTAGAAATTAGTGAGTTTTCATAACTATTCCAGCTACAAGAGGATTTAACCTGTTCCCAAATCAAGGTAGTAGTCGAACATAAGAAGAAGAGATAGTCCCTTGATTCGTCATGTGTTAAACAGAGCGGACAAGATCTGTTAAGATCAATGTAGGATAGCCGATCCGCAGTGTTAAGCTTATTTTTCATGCTCAGTCAAAGGAGGAAGGATAAGCAATCGATATAGTCCGATGGCTCCATTCTTACTTCCTCAAAGGAAGGTTTATTTGAGAAATTAATGTGAATTCTTCTCGTTCTTATTTTCTGAACCAGCTGATTCTCTTAAAGAATTTAGTACAATATGATGTCTCCTACGTAATTGAGAATGGGGAAAAAAATCTCATTTTAGTTTGACAATTGGTTGGGGCATGGTTCTTTGTTTCAACTTTAAAATACTAATCCTAACCTCCTACATTTTCCGACCTCTACTAAACTGAGCTCTTTCATTATGGGGGACTCCTAGATTTTCCCTGATTGCCTCAAATACCTATAGCCTCATTATTCCACTTCAAACAGCCCTGATCTTTATTTATGGAAGAATCAGCTGAAGAGCAAACGCATTACTGAACTGCTACAGGTGGGTCTCTTGGAAAAGTATCGTCTGGCATAGAGACAAACCTCCCAAAAAAATATGTAAGTTGATAATGGATCGGTTCTAATACCAATTGGGGACCACGAAGGGCACACAGGGAAAGTACAACAACCAACTAGCTAAAACAACACCTTTGAGCAGATCATCGACTAACCAATGTCAGATTGTAGGCTACTGTAGTGTCTGGTAGACTATTGTGGAACAACATAGAGCCTTGTGACTATCAGTAAGTTCCAGGTATAATGGCTAAGACACAAAGCCCTTCTCTCCACGGACAGACAACTCTCAACTTTCCTCTTAGGATCCTTACACTCTCACAACATCTTTTCCTCTTTGAAATAATAATCGCAATAGTACCTACAGTCTTTCCCCATTAAACTCTAATCTCATAACAAAATTGTTTTATGCATTCATAGACTGTTTTAGACTTTTTAATATACAAGATCCTCATAAGAGGCGAGTGTAGATTATACTTGTCTTTGTATAATGACAGATAGTAATATTACTTAAGACGTAAGCTTTCAGGAGAGGGAAAACTTAGAGAGAATGGGAAACACATAAACTAACATTCATTGAAAATAAAACTTCTTCAATCTCGCCGTCTGGCATACCGCTCATCATCATCATCACTATCTGACTCAGGGTTGAGACAGACTTCATAGCCAGGTTTGCACATAAATGGGTCAGCATCCCATACAAAGTTTCTACGATGATGGCTTATATAGACTGGATCTCCATTAAATTTAAAATAATGGATAGGAGAGCCAGATTTACCTTTCATATGAGAAAATACAAGTTGAATTAGCAATATAGCACCGGATGTAGAAGCTCTAGATGGATCTTTGTTGGGCTTTGCATAGATGGACTTCACCGTTCCATCTTTTAATGTCTTCAAAATTGGAGGAGTTATTGTATGTAAAAAGTGACATGAGGCACATAGAACACCTTTTGGTAATTAGTGATCCATTCAGTAGGCATCAAATTTTCAAGCTCCACAGCTAGTAATTGCTTCAGGATTTGGATGATAATAGTTTGCTCATTAGAATGATCAGCAACCATATAAAGAGCATCCGAAGAAGAAATTGAAAAGTTAAGGTCCAAAGCAGATTCTACAGATGATAAATCATCTGGTGATGTAAGGTAGCCATGATGGTTGTAGGATCTTGATATGCTCTAGCGATCTGAATCTAAACTTGTAACCGTTCGGACAAAGTGAGATCATCTAACCTAATGTTAAAATCAGGTGCTATTGTTAGAGTGATACTTCCATTGTTGAGAGTAGTCAGCAAAGTACCAATCAAAGCATTTTGGTATGTTGTGTAGGTAGTGTCTAGAAGAGATATCCTGGCTGTAGTAGGTATTCGCTTTCTTCCATAAAGTGTGAGAACAAGGCGTATAGCTCTTACATGAAAATGTGCATGGTTGTGTTCTCTCCAAAGAGAGATAAGCTCATTTGATATCTCAAGCTTTACGTATTGTTCTACCATAGTAGATTTAAGACCACACTATTCAAATTTAGAACTCTGGATTATTTCTTTGACTTTTGGTCTAGATGTAGACAAAATAGTACGTATACTTCTCGTCTAAGAACGATCACGAGAATAGATACTGTAAGGACTCGACAGAGGTAAAGAAGACTCACAAACATGATTTTTTACAAGAACATGGGTAATTTCAACGAGATTTTCAATATGATTAGATAATACATGCTTGACACTAGAAGGTAAACTAGATACTGACAAAGTTAAAGACAAATGAGCATGGTCATTTGGTACTGTTTCCATTACTATTGGGCTCTCTCCTTACTCTTATCAAGAGACAACGTTATTGTCGGCCAAGACATAAAACCTGACTCTGATATCAACTGGAGGATCCCAAAGGGCACACAGGAAAAGTACAACAACCAACTAGCTCAAACAACACCTTTGAGCAGACTATTGACTAACCAATGTCATATTATAGGCTACTATAGTGTCTGGTAGACTATTGTGGAACAATATGGGAACCTTGTGACTATCGGTAAGTTCCAAGTATGATGGTCGAGACATAAAGCCCTTCTCTCTACGAGCACATAACTCTCAACTTTCCTCTTAGGAACTTTGCACTTTCACACCACCTTTTCCCCTTTTAAACAATAGTCCCAATAATACCTACACTCTTTCCCTGTTAAAATCTAATCTCACAACAGAATTGTTTTATGCAGTCATAGATTGTCTTAGACTTTCTGATACACAAAATCCTCAGAAGAGGTGAGTGTAGAGTATACTTGTCTCTATATAATGACAGATAGTAACATTACTCAAGACTTAAGCTTTCAGGAGAGGGAGAACTTAGAGAGAATGGAAAATACACAAACTGATATTCATTGAAAATAAAACTTCTTCAATCTAGTCTTCTGGCATACCACTCATCATCATCATCACTATCTGACTCAGGGTTGAGACATACTTCACAGCTAGGTTCACACATAGATGGGTCAACATCCCATACAAAGTGTCCACGATGATGACTTACATAGACCGGATCTCAATTTGATTTAAAATAATAGATAGAAGAGCTAGATTTACCTTCCGTATGAGAAAATACGGGCTGAATAAGTGATATAGCACAAGATGTAGAAGGTTCAGATGGATCTTCATTGGGCTTTGCAGAGATGGACTTCATCGTTTTATCTTTTAATGTCTTTAGAATCGGAGGAGTTATTGTATGTAAAAAGTGTCGATGAGGCACATAGAACACCTTTCGGTAATTGGTGATCTATTTAGTAGGCATAAATTTTTCAAGCTCCACAGCTGGTAATTGCTTCGGGATTTAGATGATAGTAGTCTGATCATTAGAATGATCAGCATCCATATAAAGAGCATCTAAAGTAGAATTTGGAAAGTAGAGGTCCAAAGTATGATTCTGTAGACGCTAGATCATCTAACGACGTAAGGTAACCATGATGGATGTAGGATCTTGATCTGCTCTAGTGATTTGAATCTGAACTTGCAGCCGTTCAGACAAAGTGGATCATCCAACTTGATGTTGAAATCAGGTGCTATTGTCAGAATGACACTTCCATTGTTGAGAGCAGTCAGCAAAGTACCAATCAAGGCATCTTGGTATGTTGTGTAGGCATTGTCTAGAAGAGATATCCTAGCTATAACAGGTATGCCCTTTCTTCCGTAAAGTGTGAGAACAAGGTGTATAGCTTTTGTATAGCTCTTACATATATATGTGTATGGTTGTGTTCTATCCAAAGAGAGATAAGCTCTTTTGGGATCTCAAGCTTTACGTACTATTCTGCTGTAGTAAATCTAAGGCCACAATGTTCTAATTTGGAGCTCTAGATTATTTCTTTGACTTTTGATCTAGATGTAGAAAATATAGTACGTATACTTCTTCTCTAAGAACGGTCACGAGAATAAATACTATAAGGACTCAAAAAAGGTAAAGAAGACTCATAAACATGATTTTCTATAGGAATATGGATAATTTCAACGATTTTTAATACGATTAGATAATACACACTTGACACTAGAAGGTAAACTAGATACAGACAAAGTTGAAGACAAATAAATAGGGTCAATTGGTACTATTTCCATTACTATTGGGCTCTATCCCTACTTACTCTTATCAAGAGACAATGTTACCTTCGGCCAAGTCACGAAAGAGTGAGTAAGGAGAGAGCCCAATAGTTGTGGAAACACTACCAAATGACCTTGCTCATTTGTCTTTAACTTTATCTATATCTAGTTTACTTTCTAGTGTTAAGCGTGTTTTATCTAATTGTATCAAAAATCTCATTGAAATTACCCATGTTCTTATAGAAAATCGTGTCTGTGAGTCTTCTTTACCTTCGTTGAGTCCTTACAGTATTTATTTTCATGACCGTTCTTGGACAAGAAGTATACTTACTATTTTGTCTACATTTAGACAAAAAGTCAAAGAAATAATCCAGAGTTCCAAATTGGAATAGTATGGCCTTAGATCTACTACAGCAGAATAGTACGTAAAGCTTGAGATCCCAAAAGAGTTGATCTCTCTTTGGAGAGGACTTAACCATACACATCTATATGTAGAAGCTATACATCTTGTTCTCTCACTTCATGGAAGAAAGGAAATACCTGCTACAGTCAGGATATCTCTTCTAGACACTACCTACACGATGTACCAAAATGCCTTAATTGGTACTTTGCCGATTATTCTCAATAATGAAAGTGTCATAATGACAATAGCACCTGATTTCAACATCAGGTTGGATGATCCCACTTTGTCTGAACGACTGTAAGTTCAAATTCAAATCGCTGGAACACATCAAGATCCTACAGCCATCATGGCTACCCTACATCACCAGATGATTTGTCGTTTGCAGAATCATACTTTGAACCTCAAAATTTCAAATTCTAATTCGGATGCTCTTTATATGGTTGTTGATTGTTCTAATGATCAAACTATTGTCATCCAGATCTCGAAGCAATTACCAACTGTGGAGCTTGAAAATTGATGCCTACTGAATAGATCGCCAATTACTAAAAGGTGTTCCATGCGTCTCATTAACACTTTTTTTTATACAACAACTCCTCCGATTCTAAAAACATAAAAAGATGGAATGGTGAAGTCCATTTATGTAAAGCCCAATAAAGATCCATCTAGACCTTCTACATCCAATGCTATATTTCTGATTCAACCCGTATTTTCTCATATAGAAGGTAAATCTGGTCCTACTATCCATTATTTTAAATCTAATGGAGATCCAGTCTATGTAAGCCATCATCGTGGACACTTTGTATGGGATGTTGACCTATCTATGTGGAAACCTGACTGTGAAGTCTATCTCAACCCTAAGTCAGATAGTGATGATGATGATGAGTGATATACCAGACGACGAAGGAGGAAGAAAAAGTTTAAAACTCGTTGTATGCCTTTTTAATAGTATCATCCACACATCGACGATTCAAATCCAGATGATTCTAGCAAATCTTGTGGTTTACCTACAGAAAGATTTAGACCTAGATCTCTTTATGAGATGCTGAAATCTTCTATTTGTCAACCTAAGTCAGCAATTCTTGTCATTACTCCTACTCCTATATTTTGTATGATGGTTAAGCCATACGATGAGGAGTTTCGTTCTCTACACAGGAGTACAGATGAAACAACTAGGGTTATCTGTAGCCTTTATATTTGAGCCACAGGAATCACTTCACAAGGAACACTTGTCTCAAATCCTTCTAATAAAGTTCTTAACTGGCAGACATCAAATGCAGTAGCATAGAAAAAATTCCTTAAAAGAATTGATTCCACGTTAGATGGAATCACTCGACTGACTCATACTACTCAACAAAAAGTTGACGCCGTCTCTAAACAGATCCAACAACTGTACCACTCATACAAAGCTTAGATCCAGTAACTTGACGTTGATCTTCGACATTACATTGCTGCACAATATTTTGGACCTGATTTCGACATCAAAATTAGAGAACTCAGGAATATACAAGGAATTGTGCAACACATGGAAACTGAATGCAATTTGCACAGTCTAAAACTGTATATGGCTTATCCTCTTCAGTATTTCCAACTATACAATCAATATACACTCCTTTGTATCTGACGTATCCAGAAGAAGCTGACTATTCAAAGATATTCAAGTTCAACCATCCTTTGATCAGATAACATATCCATCCTCAGGCAGCTCAAGCAAAACCTAAAAGATCAAAGCCTAAGCCAAAGCCTGAACAAGTTCCTTAGCCATCACCTTTATATACTAAACCTGAACTAATTAACCAGTGGAGTAAGCCATTACAGATTCATACACAACCATTACAGATTCATACACCTCCCACTTTTCCACCGAAGTCTCAACTTTCCATCTCCACTGGGAAGGATAAAGTGCCTCAGACAGAGTTCATAGCAACTTTTGCACCTACACCTATTGCAGAAGATTCCTCTGCTCAATCAGATAATTCAAAAGCTTGTTTTAAAGCCTCTGTTCCAACATTTGAAGTCTCTACAACGATTTCTGAGTTATTTTCTAAACAGTCTTCTGATTCCACAACCTAGCTAGTTGGTCTATCAGACTTAGCACAAGTTTTGATGACTATGCCTGAACCTGCTGAAGCTGAAACAGAGATAAGTGAAACAAAATTCACAGGTACTAAACCTTTAAGACTTGCACCAGCACCACAAGCAATACCAAATCAACTAGTTGCACCGACCAAGCCTATTTCAGGACCTTAGTTTACTTTTGACGATCTTTCCCTAAAGAATGGAGAGATCGCTTACATGTATTCAGTACATGGATAGATCTACAAATGAATTGACCGAATAATCCTTTACAGGATATTTTGTCTGAGTTTACTTCTCATTTCGCTGGTACTTTGCAAGAATGGTGACAAAGTATTGACGAATATCGTAGACTTCAATATATCCAAGTCACTACAGTCGAAGCTCTTCTTGGAATCATTTATAAGGAATTCATTGGTGACTTTCAGCTTATAGACAAGCAGATCCATCTGGAGTATTTTACAATGAAATGCTGTTCACTTGACAAGCGAGATTTACAGAAGCATTTTCAACTTATGACGGAAAATTATTATCTTTTGAATGAATGGAATGATGTTAATCTTCTTTATACTTTTTTCTCATCCCTTCCATATCAACTACAACTAGAGCTACAACGGACCATTGTTTCTTTACAAAGAGATATGACTCATATATCTCTTGGAGAAAACTGGCAACTTGCTTTAGCCTCTCTTAATAAGTTGTGTGATCAATATGCCTTATTCAAGAACATCATTAAAGGTGGTCCACTTCTCAAATAGGCTTGTCATAAACCTTATCTTCAAATTAAATGCAAATACCAGAAGAAGAATTGTAATTGTAGCAACAAAAAGAAATCTCATCACAGTCATGTCTATTATCGAAGAAAGTTCCGCAGACAAATGGAAGGATACAAGCCCTTAAGGAAAATTTATGTGTGAAAAGATGGAACAAAACTAAAGTTTGTTCAATTCTTCAAGTAGAAATCCAATTATTCTTAGAAAGGTGATCGATGTTTTTTCTGTGGACAATTAGGACATTTCGCACGTAAAGCAAAAAAGATGTCAGGTTATTGAAGCAAATGCAATTAATTTTGCCTATTCATTCTTCTAATAACTTTGAAGATCTTACTGAGGAACAATCCACTGAAGGTGAAGACACTAAGTTTGTTGTTTCTGTTACGACCTTTAAAGACGAGTCCTCTGATTCCTCTATTTCTTTAGGGGATGATTCTCTATACATGCTACAGGAGACCTGCATGAAATTGGATCGTACTCCAATTCAATGACCATATGTCCAGATCCAACTCTTTAGTTAAGACAAATATGATCGCCCCCATCCAAGTTATTGAATTTATGGATAATGGATCTAGCAGTACGATTATGAAGCCCAACATTTTACCCTTTGAAGCATAAACCTCACATGATGAGTATTTAATGCTGCAGATGATAATTCATTCAAGATCTGGCTTATTACAAAGAGAAAGATCAGGATACGATTCTTTCCGCAATGTACAGTTTGGACTAAAGTGTTTAGAAGCAATTTACCTGGCCCAAATTTCTCATTGGTATGGATGTATACAGCAAAGCCTTACTTTTATAGACCCTACCCACAGGCTTCAGGTATCGATAAATTTTCAGTCCCTACATTGAAATAAAAAATGTGTTTGAACTTTCTCAGGTTCCTACACCATATACGTCACTGAGACATAAACTATTAGATTATTGTCCTGAATCACATGCATAGTTTACTCATCCATATCCTCTTTGAAAAAATGCTGAATTTTTCATAAATCTACCTTTCAAAAAGAATGAGGATATCAATCATATGAAAGCTATGCATCTAGGGGTGAACCTTGCTGACCTCAAACTCGCACAAGCTGAGTGTGATATCTTTCTGAAGCAAGGACTCATTGAGCCCACATAGTTAGATTGAGCTTGCCAAACATTCTATGTGAACAAACGTTCAGAGCAAAAGCACGGTAAAAAGAGATTGATAATTGATTACAAGCCTCTGAACACATTCCTGTAAGATGAAAAGTTTTCTCTTCCCAATATCAATGCGCAAGTATTATTTTTTAAAAGAAGCTGTTATTTTTTCTATGTTTGATATTAGGGTAAAGAGAAATAATTATAATCATATTAATTCAATAATTTACCGAATAAGTTCATAAACTTGAAAGTTACAGGTTGTAAAATAAAATTCCTGCTCCTAGTCAAAGCTCAGACTCAAAATATTATCAGAATTAAAGCGACGTTGTCTGGTGGGTCAACGAATTGCGGGGGACATACGCGGCCTACATACTTGTATACTCTCCACCTTAATGGCTTAATCACCGTACATGTGGCAGTGTTTCTAAACTAGACATACCTACTCTTTTCGGAAGCGCGTGTAATGCAACCACCAAGCCATATACAGCCTTTTAACTAAAGTAACCTGGGATTATTCCCAATCATTGGGAGCGTGCTAAACACAGACAACGGTAAAGCTGAAGGCGTAACACTTTAAATAACTAAATATGCAATCAGGGCCCCACGCGTCCTTGAAGAATTAGACCATACGATGATTATGTCTGGACGGTGGTGATCTTTCTAAGAAGTTATGGAGTTAAACTTTAAACCTCGTTCGACTTTCCTCTCTATAAATACGAGTTCCGCACTTCATGCAGTTACTCAAACGAGCGTAACACTGAGAACGGAAGACAGGATACCCACCATTTCAAGAAAGAATCACTGTTTTTTCTCTTTGCCAAAAGTTTGTGTTCGGTAAACTCATAATTCTACCTCCTGTTCCATGGAATCTATTGATAATATTGGTGATGAGTATCAGAACTACTGGGAGACCAAAATGTTCCTACAAAATGAAGAACTTGATAGGTAGCTAGCTGACCTAGTTGAGAGTTCTATTTTCTTTTTCTTTTTTTTTGGTTTTACATGGTTTTTGAGAGGTAAGTTTTGATTTTTATAGTTAATTTTCTCATGTGGGGTTGTGTGGTTTGGAGCAGTTGGGCGATGGATGAGGCATTTTCAGGGTACTATGACTCAAGTTCGCCGGACGGAGCAGCTTCATCGGCCGCCTCTAAGAATATTGTCTCTGAAAGGAACAGAAGGAAGAAGCTTAATGAAAGGTTGTTCGCACTCAGATCTGTGGTCCCTAATATTAGCAAGGTGAGGAAAGTTTTGGATTTTGCATTCACTTTGTCTGGTTCTGACTGCAATGAACAGTTAGTCCTGTTTCTGCCTTTTGTTGTCGAATTGAAACCTTTGCGTGTGTAGTTCTGTTGATGTTTGACAAAATTCCTTGTAGATGGACAAGGCTTCCATAATCAAGGACGCCATTGATTACATACAAGAGTTGCATGAACAAGAGAGGAGGATCCAAGCCGAGATTATGGAGCTTGAATCAAGGAAACTGAATAACCCAGGTTACGATTTCGAGCAACAGTTGCCAATTCTCTTGAGATCCAAGAAAAAGAAACTTGAACGGTGGGGCTATGATTATGGGGGATTAAGAAAGTCTCCTATTGAAGTTCTTGAAGTAATTTCCCATTCCCCTGTTGTTTCTAAAAACATTCATGTCTCTTCAATTCTACTAGTTCACAAACTTGGTTGTTAAACTGTTGCATATACTCGCAGCTGAGAGTGGCTTCCATGGGAGAGAGAACTATTCTGGTGAGCTTGACATGCAGTCATAAAACAGACACAATGGTTAAACTATGCGAGGTGTTCGAATCTTTGAGACTCAAAATCATTACAGCAAATATCACCACTGTCTCTGGGAGGCTTTTGAAGACAGTGTTTATCGAGGTAATTATTCCCATTATCCTCTTTCTCTACACCTTCCATATTCTGATCTCTTTCCCTTTCCAAATTAAGCTAATTGCGCACATTAAGGTAACTGTCAGACATGTCTTTAATCCATTACTAAGTGAGCTCTGCTACTTCTAAAATTAAATTCAAGTCGGGTTATAAAGTTGGAGTTAGTTGTTTCTCGTGAATTCCGTAAATCAAGCCTGAAGAAAATCATAATTTGATTGATTCGAGTAGGAGATAAGTTTGAAGTGCACGAGGGGATAAGAAGATAGCATTTTACACTTACAGAAAACTCTCTTTTACCATATTTGATGGTTACGTTTAAAGTACAGAAAACTCACTTTTCCCATATTTGTGGGTTCCGTTTTAGGTAGGGTGATTAATCAAATATTAGGAAGCGAAAGTGTCGAACATCGGTCAATCTACTATAGAAACTATTGAGGAGAGGGTTAAGTAGAGAGTTGGACACTGATAGATTACTTTTAAAAAAGATGAATGATCAGAATGCCATAGTGCTCAAGTAAAGGAATCAATCAAGTTTCCACTTTCCACTTTATGTTTGCTGATTTTGGACCACTAGCACTATTCTTGTCATATGCATACCCACCCATCCAAATTAAGGTTCCGAGGTCGCTATGTCAGTGCCACTTGCGGTTTAGTGATAATGGTTCGTACCCTTCAAGACAACATAGGTTCAAGATACATTTTCACGTTTTGACACTGGAGAAAGACTTTCAAGGATATTTCCAGCGTTGTATTGCGTGTTCCAAGTGTCAAAATTCAGAGAGTTTGGTGTGGATGGCTAGGTTTGTGGATGGCAGAAAACGTGCCTAAAATGTTGTTTTGCGGATTTCTGATTGATTTTTATCAGATTTTCACGCGCTTCAATTGCTTTTGGAGCTTGTGAATCCTGTGCCTAAATAGCCCTTATCGTCATCATCCACCATAATAGGTGCTGTCACCTTCAAAACCATCATCTTTTGGCCAACTTAAGTCTCCACGTCTTCTTTTTATCATAACCAGTAACTGGAGTGACACGTACAATCGTCGTAGGATGATTTTGGCAGTAGTGTGAATGAACTTTCCACAAGGAAACAAATCTGAAAATTACCCAAATCAGAACGAAGTCTTGATATAATGGTGAACTGTTAATGATCTTTTAACTATTAACAGTTATTCATGTCTACAATTATTGGTGACACGGTCTTTTCTTTTGATTATGTTTAAAATCCTATACTAAAGTATTTTAGGTAAGAAATCTTTATCAACTAGGATTACAGGATCTTGAGATTTTCCAAAACGAAAGATGAGATGCATTAACTTAATTAAACAAGAATAGTTGTTTAAGCCTCTGGTCGCCAAATCTGCACGTATGGGTGGATTAGTTGGGCTACAGTGCAAATCGATCTGAGTACAATAATTGGTGACTATGGTCCACGAAATTGATGTTAGTTGTCCCCATATGAAACTGTGGGATGTTTATGGTGGGATATGGACAATTCACGTATAAAAATAGTAATGTTTTGGTTGGCTTTTATGGATTGGTTTTTTATGTGTGCAATGGACGGCTTGAATCTTTGAGCAATTATGCAACTAATTAAAAATTTGAGTAAATTTAGATAAATAGATAGCACAAAATTCAACAAGAATTTTTATTGGCTGTTGTGATCCTAAGTAAGCTTTGTTTACCGTTGATTTTGTGTTTTTGCAGGCAGATGAAGAAGAAAAAGACCATGTTAAGATGCAAATTGAAACAGCCATAGCTGCTGCTAGTGATCCTCAAAGTCCAATGAGCATGTAACTATAGACAACATCGAAGAGACGTGAGTTTTATGTGGTCTTTTGGGTGTGGTTATCATATTCTGATTTCTCACTGGCTTTGCGTGTCCTTCTAATTGTTTCGTCTTGGTTTAGGGTCTGCAATTTTTTTTCTTTTCCATTTTTTAACTCTACACACACTTAGGTTTACTGTTCTTTCTCCAAGAAAATCTGAGTGATTAATGTAAACCATTTCAGAAAATATCAAACAACTTTAGTTCCTTTCAGGTAGCTTACTAAACATTGCAGCCTTTAGTCCAAATTCAAATATTATCAAACCTTAATGTCTTGACCAAAATAATTGGAAGATAGATTTGAAATTTGCTCAAAACTGTAAGTAAACTACATAACATGTACTTGCAAGGAAGGGAAATGTCTCATTCACAGTATTGTTGTACATAAATTACAAGCATGAAGGTTCAACAATCTTACCAAGCAAGGCATATTCTTTGATACACCAACAATAATGCTAAAATACCAGAACTTAAGTGGGCGCACCAAACACTTTTAGACTGCTCGCTTTATAGTTTCAGCACATGAAGCTGTACAGAGTTTATAGACCAAAACACGCCAAGTTTCTTTAGCTGCATTGGAGAACTTTCTGCGGATCAAGTTGTCCACTGCAGTAACTTGAAGGAACTGCAGAGAGTTCCAGTCGTCCCCTCCACTCCTCTCCGGGCTTGAGCATCACGGGTTTTTCAATTGCAGCAGCCTCCACACATAACATATGTTTGTATTCCTCGTCACCAAAATCAGCCATAGTCTTAGCCTTCTTGTCCCATGGATTCCACACAACTGCATACAATGCTTTCGGTAAAACCAGAAGAAACTATTCACTGATAACAAGCATCTCAAATAACACAAGCACCAATGGCTAGAAGCCGTTGTGCTTTTAAACTAGATCAATCTAATGAAAAATTCAGGGCTCAAGTTTGGAGCGGCGGTGATTCTTGAGATGCCTTCTCCATGCCTCTCGTCAAAAATGCATTATACTAATTGCATCTAACCATAAGAGGAATTGGTTGATTCATTAGCTGAAAAGGAACCATTTCATGCCTATGTTACAGTAACAATATTCTTTCTGAAAGGCTACAGTAACAATATTTGTACAATAGTCAAAGAGAGCTAGAGTGAAGGATAGTAGGCCAGATATAAGAGACTGAAGGTCTGAATCTTCTCAACTGGGAGGAAGACCACCTGCATCTGACACTAGATGAGCTCTCGACTTCATGATGAAAAGGCGAAGCACTAAGGAGCGACCACTTACCTGAACGAAGGATGAGAGCCGATTCGCGGCGACAACCCTAATTTGGAGATCTCTAGAGATGAAGGCAAAAAGGGCACAACGACCTTACTCTATTCGACCGAGAGTTTTGAGCTTTTTATTGTATTAACGTTGTCGTTTTTTCGTTTAGTTAAGTCACTAGGCTATGCGACGTTGTTGATAGATGGACCTTGCGTTTTGACGATAGGCTGAAGACCTTTGTTTCTCATTCAATTTATTAATGCTATTTACTTTTTCAAAAAAAAAAAAAAAACAATATTTGTACCACAGAAGCACCATATTCCGACTTATATGAACCTAACCATGGATTATGAAACAAGACTAATGTCAAGTTCTAAATTTGAGTAGATAAAGCCGAGCTCACCTGCATCTGGAAGTCCATCTTTACGTAAGACAAATGTTCTCTTCTTTTCATGATCCAGGATCGCAATTTTTGTAGGAGTGCTGAGGTATATCTTGTCAATCTGTATAATCAGAAAGGCATAAGATGTTTACATCCCTGCTTCACACGAAGGTAAGAAAAAAGAAGAATAATCAGTTTGCTCAACTCACTTCTGCTTCAAATGTTATTGCATCCCCTTGTTCAGTAAAACGCTCTTTGTTCTGTAAATTGTCAAGATAATCCAGTGTCTCTAAACCTTCCACTCTAACTTCACTGAAAACAACAAAACAATTCATAAGGGGTAAAACCAGAGCTCCATAATTGGACATCAAAGCAAAAAGCCAAAAGGAAAAAGATGGTTTCTAGGATCATGAACAAGGTATGCAGTAATGCTAGGAAAGGATTTCAAGCATACTAACATTAATTGAAAGTTTATAAATTAGTTTCGACTTTAATGCTTTTCCCTATTAAGACCATCCATTTATTTTCTTTATCCAAGCTCTTTCATTTTCTGTTTCAATACTTATTCCCGGAAACTGATGATAGCTATTAGTTGCTATGAATATTGAGAAAAAGCTTTTGAGACTAAATAATTTGCTTCTCCCTAATTTCTGTCTCTGGCTCTGTCAATCTGCTCTTCGTCACCCTCCTTTTCTACTGTTTTCTGCCCCTGTTGTGTTCTTGATTACATGTAATGTCATTTTTGACCACCAGAAAATGTCTTTCAGAACTATTATCGCAATCTTCTTTTGTCAAGGAAAAATGATTAGGAGTTTTCTCGAAGATATACCTCTAGGGGATCATAGTTATTTGAGAGATTCATGAACACTTCTATTCCTGTAATACCTCGTCTTAAGGATCCTTCTCTTTCCTCATCATCTCCCTCTTTCAAATCGCCATTATGATTCATATTTTTAAGGTTGTTCTTATAAAATATTTCATTACCAGAAATTTCAAATATTTCCAACCATTTCCCATCTACAAACAGTCTTTTTCCACCATCAGACTGTAATGAGTCAATCTCAGTCCAAACTATTAAGCTCTAATACTATTCTTCGCAATGTCCAAAACAAAAGTCCAGATTATCTTAAAGCCTAAACTCATATCAAGATAGTGTGATAGAAAAATTCCCCAAATCAAACCGGCATTTCCTACAACCAAAGATTGTTGAACCCAAAAAAAGAGTAAATTTGTATTTCTATTATCTGTTGATAGATGATGATGGTATTTCCAGCAGTTTCAAATTCTCTATCATGGCATCCTCTCAAAAAGAGTCAGAAGAGTTTTAATGTCAGATAAATATTAAAACAGAGGTAGACATTCAAAGATAGTGAAAATGTGTAGACAAACAGCTATCGACAAATACAGTGGCCACGGAAGAAACCAAGCTCAGCATGAAAAAATGAAGCATAAATAGTATATCAGTCAGACTCAACGACATCACTAAATATAGGTAAATCCTTAGAGGTAAAACAGGTATGAACAAAGTCACTAATAAATTACCAGATGTCTGAAACAGCGAAATAAGTGTGATATGCAAAAGTGAATGAAAATGGCTTTCCATCACTGTTTGTATTCCTAATGCGAGAGGTCAACATTAGATCTCCTCCGGGTCCCAAAGCTACCCTCAGACGGAACTCAAAACTAAAAGCACAAAAATTGAGCAAGTAAGCTGCTGTGTATAGGGCACAGTCTTGAAGGATCTAACAACCTACTTTAGAAAATAATATAAATGTCGTCAAGTTTCACCTGTGAGGCCAGATCTTCATATCATCCTCAGTAGGCCTAAGGATCAGATCAATAAAAGCCCTACTAGAAGAATTTGTAGGAAAAGGAGGTGGATCATTATCAATGCTCCAAATCCTATTCCTAGCAAATCCATGCTGCTCCAGAGAACCATGACTACTAAACTGCAAAAACAGAACAAGCATGAGAAGTACTACCTTCAATCAGCTCAAACATGAAGAAATTATATGACTAGTACCGACTTGAGGAAAACAAATTGGAATGCCTCCACGAATAGCCTTCGGGGGTTTGAATATTGCCTGTAAAACACATCAACAATAGTTGGTATGGACTGTACGAAATCTAAAAGATTACGTTTTGTGGGAAAATCAGTGGTCATATGCACCCAATCATGTCTGTCCCTAGTTTCCTAAAAGAAAATTTTAAGGAGGCTAAGAGCCATTGAGAATGCTAAGACAAAGAACTACTGCAGATGTGTTTTATGTGCATGTATTGTCCATCTTCCATTACCGACTCAAATACAAACACATCTGCTAGCAATGTTAGCACTTCTCCTAGTGATCAGCCCATATTAACTAAGCAACCTAAGCTCATTAAAACTTATGTTCGTAGGAGCAAGCTGGGGAAGGGGGAATCTGCCATGTAGGTAAGTTGTTATGAGTTTGTTATAGGTAGTTAAGGAGGGAAAATATTTAAGGAGAAACATAGTTGAACTGGAAGAAGAGGGGGGCATGTTTTTTGAATTGTGAAGGATTGTTTAGGCCCGGATATTTTTCCAAGAGGGGAGCTTGCTCCAGTTGTCTCTCTTACATACATAAATAATACAATCTCTATAGTATTTCCTATCAATTGGTGCTTTCATTGAGAGAACCAGAGGGGTACAGATTGTATGCAAACACGAAATGAGGCTAGATTATCTACGGTGGAAGCGTCTCCTAGGAGGCAAGAATCATCTCTCTCAGTCTAAGAGAGAATGGTTAAGTCACATGATACTACGTTGAAGGACCTAAAAACACAGCTAATTACCTTGATGGCTACCGTTGAGTCACTGGCCAAGTCCTAAAAATCTTCTACAGTCAGAGTTGAGAGAAGGATTTTAAACTCTTATGGCCAAAAACCCACAGAAGCAGAGTGTGGGAGGAGGAGGAGAAGGACCACCAGTGCTATCCCACCACGCATCTTCTTCTGCTAGTGGTGACAGACCAACAAATGGCTTACAAGGGTTAGGACCTTGTCAATAGGAAGATCGCACTACTTCAGCTGCTAAAAAGCATGCATGGGAAGAGTACAGAAACGCAGCACGACATGTCGACCTTCATTCGTTCCATGGAGAAGACCCATTCACTTGGGTCATTCAAGTTGCATCATATTTCATGGTCCACTAAATTCCTTCAAAAATTCGTTTGCCGATGGTTCAGATAAGTACGGAGGGAACTACGTTGTACTGGTTCATGACCTTACGTGAGTTCGATCCTTGCATGACTTGGGAATGTTTCAAGCGTTCCTTGTTTGATCGATACGGGGGAAAGAATGAAGGGAACCCGATTGAGCAACTAAAGTCGGTGGTCCAGCGTGGGTCAGTGGATGGGTATATCGAAGAATTTGAGAGAGTGGCTTTGCAAATCATCCATTTTCCCGAAGAGTGGTTCATGAGCTATTTTCTGGGTGGGTTACGTGGAGCAATCAGGAATCGGGTCAGAACCCATGACCCATCGACTCGAGCTCGGCTACTTTTTGTCACACGCAAGGTGAAAAGGGAGTTGATCGGAGAAGGAATAATATGACCTGGTGAGTTAAAAAACAAGTTGGGAATCTTTCCTTCAGGTTATGGGTCTCGGCTAGGTATTTCTAATGTCTAGCGTCCGGGTCAAACAAGCAACATAACTGTAAGCACTAGGAGTGAAGGGAGGGAGTTGCCTAACAAGCCCCGAAATATCATGACAGATAGTAATCGGCAAGGTGGTCCAAATTGGAGGGGAACTAGAAACTTATCCTCCGAACAACTTATGGAGAGAAGGGCTAAAGGGTTGTGTTTTAAGTGTGGCCAAACCTTCGGTCCACTTCACCAATGTCCAGACAAGGAATACAAGTTAATTGTTTGGGAAGGAGACGAAGATGATAATAGGGCGAATAATCAAGAAATAATAGAGGTAGAAGAGCAACAAGAGGATTGGGAATTACTATAGAGTTAAGAGAAATCGAGAAAGTTCAATCCTCACCCACGAAATCCATGGTTTTGATGGGTAAGCTTAATGAAATGCCTATCTAATTTATGGTAGATAGTGGAGCTAGTCATAATTTTGTGTCCAGCAGGTTGGTGCAAGCCATGGGAATCTCCATTACTCCTACTCAAACCTTCAGAGTAAGATTGGGAGATGGGCATCGGTCTTTCTCGCAAGGAGTTTGCAAGGAGGTAAAAATGGAAATGAATGGGATAGAGTTAGTGTAGATGCATACGTTTTTGACATTGGGGGACCCCAATGCAATACTAGGCATTGCATGGTTGGAAACATTAGGAGTGGTGAGGGTTGATTGGAAGATGTGTATGTCCTTCGACCAAATGGGAGCAGAAGTCACTCTGCAAGGAATTAACATGCAAGGCTCTTCTCGTTATGCTCTACAGCAGATACTCAAGCGCCAGGAAGTGGAAGTAGAAGGCTTGTTGTGGTCCATAGGAATCGGTGGATCTGTATCTGAAGAAATGGCAATCCTAAATGCAGTGCAACAAAAGGAATTGCGGGCTGTTTTGTTCAGATTTGAGTCAGTTTTTCAAGAGACAAAAGAGCTGCCACCTAAAAGGGCTAATGACCATGCAATCAACCTGAAGGAAGGGGCAGAACCCGTGAACATTCATCCCTATAGGCACGCACATCATCACAAGGATGAGATTAAGAGGCAAATTCGAGAGTTGCTGGAAACCGAGGTCATTAGGCCCAATATAAGTCCCTTCTCAAGTCCTGTGATTCTTGTTAAAAAGAAGGATGGGTCAGGACGGATGTCTGTTGATTACAGAGCTTTGAAAAAGCTCACGGTGCCTGACAAGTTTCCAATTCCGGTGGTAGATGAGCTAATGGAGGAGTTACATGAGGCTAAGTATTTTTCCAAGGTAGATTTGAAATCAGGTTTTCACCAGATCAGGGTTAGAAAAGAGGATATCTATAAAATGGAGTTTTGGACTCATGAAAGGCATTACGAGTACCTATTGATGCCCTTCGGACTCATAAAGGCACCCGCTATGTTTCAATCCACTATGAACTCCTTTTTCAAACCTCTGTTACGTAAGTTCATTCTGGTTTTCTTTGACGACATTTTGGTTTACAGTTCAAATTGGAATCAACATATGCAACAGTTGGCTTGGGTGTGACAACTCCTACTAGACAATCAATTGTATGCTAATAAGAGGAAATGTATTTTCGGACAGCAATCTGTGGAGTATCTAGGCCATGTTAGCTCATGTGAAGGGATAGCTATGAATCCATCAAAGATCAAAAGCATTTTGGAGTGGCCTATTCCCAAAAATGTGAAGGGAGTAAGAGGGTTCCTTGGTCTCACCGAGTACTATAGAAAATTTGTCCAAGATTATGGTAAAATTGCAAAACCACTTACTGAACTTACCAAGAAAGACGGGTTTAGTTGGAGGAAGGAGTCCCAAGAAGCTTTTGAGGAGTTGAAAAGGAGAATGACTACATCACCAGTTCTAGCCTTACCAGATTGCTCCAAGGAGTTTTCCATTGAGTGTGACGCTTCAGGAAGGGGTTTGGATGCTATACTAATACAAGAGGGCCGCCCATTGGCTTTTTCCAACAAGGCACTAGCTGAATCAACTTATTCCAAATCTGTTTATGATAAAGAAGTGATGGCAGTAGTGATGGCAATTCAACATTGGAAGCATTTTTTTACTGGGAGACATTTCAAGGTTTATACCGACCATAAGAGTTTGAAGCATTTATTAGATCAACAGATTCCATCAATAGATCAACAATGTTGGCAAGCTAAGTTGTTGGGTTTAGAGTTTGAAGTTATCTATAAACCTAGAAAGCAAAATAGAGCTGCAGACGCCCTCGCTAGAGCGGAAGACAATAAGATATTGTTCACGGCAATTTCAGCCCCATTTTGGCTTGATATGGATGTGGTCCGACAGGAGGTCAAGGGGGATAACAAATTGAACTTATTCATTACAGCTCTCCTATAGAACCCAAACTCTAAACCTGATTATCATCTACGGGACGACTTGTTCTTCTATAAGAACAGGTAAGGTCTTTCATCCACTTCAACATTAATTCCCCAATTATTGCAAGAGTATCATTCCTCACCTTTAGGGGGACATTTTGGTTTCCTAAAGACCTACAACAGGTTGGCTAGCGGATTTTTTTGGCTAGGAATGAAGTCGTCAATACAGAAGTTTGTTCGTGAATTTGCCATATGCTAAAAGAATAAATACATGGCTATGTCTCCAGCTGGTCTCTTGCAACCCCTACCTATTCCCAAGCTGATTTGGGATGAAGTCTCAATGGATTTTATTACAGGGCTCCCGAAGTGCCATGGTTACGAAGTCATAATGGTTGTAGTAGATTGACTATCAAAGTATGTTCAGTTCTTAATTCACAAACACCCTTTAACGGCTAAAACAGTGGCTGAAGTATTTATCCAAGATGTGGTGAAATTGCACGGTGTTCCTAGCTCCATATTGAGCGATAGAGACCCACTCTTCACTAGTAATTTTTGGAAAAAGTTATTCAAACTACAAGGGGCAGTATTGAAGATGAGTTCTTCCCACCATCCCCAAACAGATGGAAAAACGGAAGTGGTTAATAAGTGTCTAGAAACCTACCTTCGTTGCTTCACTACCAAACAACCCAAAAATTGGTTTTATTGGTTGTCTTGGGCTGAATATTGGTATAATACTAACTATCATGTCTCAGTTGGGAAGACTCCTTTCGAAGTCGTCTATGGTCTCCTTCCACCAACCTTGTTGCATTTTTCCCAAGGAGAAACTCAAGTGAAATCAGTGGCGCTAGCTTTGGTTGATAGAGATGAAGCTTTACGTCAACTCAAACACAACCTATTACGTGCACAATCTATGATGAAGAAATTTGCAAATGTTCACAGGAGGGAGGTGAAGTTTCAAGAGGGAGACTTGGTCTTTGTTAAGCTAAGGCCACATAGACAGCTTAATATTGCAAGGCAAATTTGTCCAAAGCTTTCTGCAAGATATTACGGTCCTTTTAAGATCATTGGAAAGGTGGGACAGGTTGCTGAAAAACTACAGCTCCCACCTACATCCAAAGTACATTCAGTTTTCCGCGTTTCACAGCTAAAGAGGGCGGTGGGTGATCATCCTGTTGAGCATAGTCTTCCTCAAGGTTTAGAGATGGACACCTCGAAATTGGTTGAACCTGAAGTAGTCCTAGCCTCTCGCATCACGAAGTCCAAGGGCAGAAATATTCAACAATGGCTCGTCGGTTGGAAAGCTAAACCAGCAGAGGAAGCAACTTGGGAGGATGCAAAATTCATTAAAGGGCAATTTCCTTCAACCCACCTTGGAGACAAGGTGCCTATTGAGGAGGAGAGAATTGCTAACAATGTTAGCATTTCTCTTAGTGATCAGCCCATATTACCTAAGCAACCTAAGCCCATTAAAACTTATGTTTGTAGGAGCAAGCTGGGGAAGGGGGAATTTGCCATGTAGGCAAGTTGTTGTGAGTTTGTTATAGGTAGTTAAGGAGAAAGAATATGTAAGGAGGAATACAGCTAACTAGAAGAGGAGGGGGGCATGTTTTTGAATTGTGAAGGATTGCTTAGGCCTAGATATTTTTCCAAGAGGGAAGCTTGCTCCAGTTGTCTCTATTACATACATAAATAATACAATCTCTATAGTATTTCCTATCAACATCTGTGGATTTATAACTGCATAAATGGACAGTGTTATGAGAGGATTCAATGGGATTCAATCAAATTTCGGTGGTAGAGTACTAAAATGTAAAAATAGTAAGAAAAATTAACTTATAATATTTCATAACCAATATGACTGGGGTTGCATTATTTTCTTGTGTATGAAATGGTGACTAAGAAAATATAATACTCCCAAAGATGAGAATATTTTTAATTTTTTTAACGAAAAGAAAACTTTTTGTGAGAGTATAATTGCTTCATTATGCATATAAATCAATTTTATAAACTTGAACTAAAAACTCATCTAACAAATGCCTTTTTTGAGGAGAACGTGAAAATGAAAGCTACAAGATGAGTACTCGTTGAACATTAATTTCACTTAACTGTACCTTGAAGTACCAGTTTCAAGCCACTGAAACAGGTTTTCTAGCAAAAACCAAAAAAAAAGGAAGAAAGCTAAACAAATGATGCTCTATCTTAGACCATGCAGAAGGTTCTTGGTACAATGCACTGTGCAGTGCATGTTTAACTGCATGTTTAGGTAGACAATTCTCTAAAACAAGGACCAAAATTATGGAGTGGAGAAAGTAAGTCGTGAGAACATTGCTTTGCACCTTACTGCTGAGAAAAAGTAATTCTTCTCCATGGTCATTTTTCCAAGATGTCACATGTCCCCCATACAAGTACACCTAACAAAACAAGGAATACACAGATATTACTGCAAGTTTGAAAAGTGAAAACCCTTTTTACAATCTAAAGGAAGCATGTTTAGGAACATTCAACACGTAACACTGAAACCGATTGACGAATTTGATTTTCATCCCAGGACATGGGAGAAACTTTCACCAAGTCTTGTTTGAGAAAATAAGCAGCTTTGACCCGAAACCATTTTGATTTTATGGTTTACAACAATTGGCTGTCTTCTAGACTTTTCACTCAAATTGGTGAATCCGTTGGTAGTCATTGTTGAAAATCTTTCTTAAACGAACCAATCTGATAAGAAGAGGTTCTAAACATTTTCAGATAATAGAAACTCCATGTGGACCGAAATAACAATTCTAACAGCTATCTCGGAAAATTGGATAAATAGAGAACATTAAAGGACATAGTGTTGACAATTCACAGAAACTAAACCACCTGATTCTTTAGCTTGTATCAATCTAAATCAGTAACCTTCATTGCCTAGGAACATTATTACTTTCAAGTTGCCTTTAGAATTAGCTTTCCACAAACAAGTCAAGAAATCTAACATCGAATACGAAACCAAAACACCAACTAATGCTTGGACTTGAAACTGATCATCCCAACCTGAAACAACAAACAGTTGCTTTCTACTGAATCAACTCATGTCTTGATTTTAACAAACCGAAGAACCCTGAACCATAGACCCCAACAAACTCCAATCATAAAATAATCATAAACGAAAAGCAGCTCCGTGAATTAAAAAATGCTTAAAATGATCCAATAGAAATGGAACCGATCAAACTCTAACAAAAGATCTGGCCTTTCCATATCCATCCATATTATAAATATACTAAGAGAGCGATTTAGAGGGAGTCAATAGCACATAAAAGAAGGTTCATAGCCATGCGATCGTCCGGCTTTTTAAGGAATCAAAACGTTGACAAGTGACAACCGAAGACAACACAGTGAAACATTAAATTGGAGGACTGAGTACGGCGATCAAAAAGATGTTTACCTCGGCGGAGCTACCACGTGCCTCCCGGAGAACCACCATGTCGAGGCCGTTGATACCCTTGCAAACCTCCACCGGAACCCTATCCCTACCCGTTGCCATAAGAACACACTCACTGACTGTCTCTCTCTCTCTATTCTCTGTCCAAGCTATTAGCAGGCTCTTGTTCTTCGCTACTAAGTGAAAGCATGCAGCTTTAGACTTTTCGTTCCCTTGAATCCCTTCTGTATCATGGAAAAAAGACTTCGTCTTTGGTGCCTCTGACGTTTATAAGATTGCTTTGCTCGTGAAATTTCGGTTCTTTTGTTTTAAAGTTTGCTCCGTTACTTGTTCTATCCCACTTGCACAGTTGCAGTGGCCATTGCTTTGGGTCCTTGTTGCTTCTAGAAATGAATTGAAAAAAATTCGCTTTTTGTCGAACGGTAGGCAATAATGTAGTAAACTCTACTAAAAAATGGAGAAATGGTGAATGGCTTACAATTTAAGCATCCTTTTTTTTTTATGGAAACTCACATTGTTACTTCATTGTAAGAATACGAGTGATTAGGCTACAATAAGCATCGCTTTTATGGAGGAAACTCACATTGTCACTTCATTGCACGGATATGACTTTCCTTTTCTTTTTGAGATTACGAGGATAATCACAATCTCAAAATCGTTAAGATGTGTGGATTAGGTTGAGAAACAACAATTTCTTTTGCAGTACGAGAAAATGGGTTTGATTGGATTAAGGTACAGAGAAAAGGTTGTCGTACAGGATGAGAGAAAATTTTGCATTTAGAAAAAAAAAAAAAAAACACACCTTTATATATATTATATAATAAAAAAAACAAACTGGACTGGTCTTTACACTCTACTGTACACACTTCCATCCTCAATTGTACAAATAAATCCTAAGCTGTTCGCAATTGTTACTCCTAATCACTTCTAAGATCAATTTCCAATCAAAATAATGGGGAAAAAATCAACCTTCAGAAAGAAAGAAAAAAGAGGAGAGCAAAACTGCAAACTCACAGCAATAACTGGCAATCAATATTAATGGAAAAAGACCAACCGACATCTAACCAACCGCGAAAAGGAAAGGGGAATCACTCAAAGCTAGAATTCAAACCAGCAGATGTGGAAGGGAAAATCTTGGATTTTGTTCATCAAATTATAAAAAAAAAAGGAAGCTTCTTGGGAGCAGAAGCAGCTAAAAATGCACTGATGCTGTCCCTTTGCTGTCTGAGAAACTGAGGTTCTTAACTGCAACAAGAAGTAGACTATTTAGAATGGCAATTGAGCTTCAAAACTCAAAAAAGATGAATATAATTGGTAGTGATTACAGATGCTCAAAAATCTATCAAAATTCATTTGGCATATGTTAAGTGTTAACAAGTTACCTGCTTCCAGCTGCAACTGCCATATAGCTGAATGAAAAGGCAGAGCTACAACGGAGACTAGAACAATTGCACTGCCATTTTCAGCTTGTTTTGTTTCCACTTGGGCAATTTATAGAAAGCATCCTTTGTCATCCCAAATTTCTCCCTAAACTCTGCTGATGACAGGTAAGTCTGCACATATTCAATAGGAAAACGATTAGAAGAGTACTTAACAGTTGACAACAGGCAATAGATTGCCACTAGTTTATAGTTCACCTCTCGCTTTGTCACATCAATTTCGGTAACAGGGTCTTCTGATCCAATCTTGAGGCGTTCGAAAGGATAGGTTGGAAGTCCTTCCTCATCTTCAGCTTCACCTTCTTTCACATCTTCCTGTATGGTGAGCGACCCTATTCTGTTGCTTATAGAGTTCTCTTTTGAGTTTGACTCGGGGGTCGATTTTGGGGCTTCAGGGCTTGCTACAAACGTGAAAAGCAATGTTCCTAATGTAAGAACCTAAAAATATCAAGGGTACAATAACCATATAAACTTCTAGAAGCTCCACTGTATACCTTTGACAGATCGGGGCATAATAAATTGCCGTGCTGGTGGGGGTTGTTCAAAAGACGTACTAAGTGCTGCTATAGCTGATGATTTGGAAGCTACTTTTGAAGAAACTGGGCTCCCAGATTTTGGGTAAAGCTTTCTAACAACTGGTGGTGGAGTTGAAAGATTTCTGTTATTATTCTCAAAATTAGCAGCCAAAGCATTGAAAGCTGGGGACCTGCCCCTCACACGAACTCGTTCAGGGCTGAAAGACACGCTCCTGGAACGCTGTGATTTTTCAGGCACACTAGACCTCCCTCCATATGATACAGGTGTTCTTCGTTTCGGTTTCTGATTATGCATCATACTGTTATCAGAAAGCTATTGCTGACAGTGGTAATGACATTGTATGCAGTTTATAATAAAACGATCTTTTTAACAGCATATAAATTAATGAGAAATCACAAAACATCATGTTTGAAAAGCTTTTGACGATAGCACTGGTTTTTGAGGTTACCCACTCAGTACAGTTTCAAGTGAGATTAAAAAGATCCAATGACCTGATGCAAAGATGGTAAATTTACTATAAATTAAAACCATGCATGATGTGGGATAACAACTTAAGAAACTTCTAAGTTTTCAGGAAAAAAAAGAAGAGAAAAACTTAAGACACTTCTGGTAATGGAAAACAGAAACTTACATCCAAAACTGGAGTTCCCCCATTCTTAACAATGGTAAGTTTCCTCTGAAATGAGTTTCCAAGCATCTATATGGAAATCATAACGTTAAGGCCTCTTGTAGAAATCCAAGCTAAAATTGAAGATAATAAATATAATAAACTTACTGCAGATTTTGCAGAATCCCACTCAAAGAAACGTGTGAAGAAGGGTGGTTCACTTCCTTCTGCAACAACATATACTGGAGCTTCACGAGATAACTTCTCCAACAGAGGATCTTGCTCTAGAAATTTCTGCCGGTAGTAAAAGGTAACTTGTGGTTACGTTACAAAACTTAATAATAGCCAAGACAGATTACATAATTCAATCAAATTATATCTGGGTAGGAGTTTAGGGCTATATGGTAAAATTCAAAAATTGAAGCATAAATTGTCAAAATAAAAGATACAATTACTGAAGCATCCACAGGTTCAAAAAGTCTCACCTCTCCAATCGTTAATGCATTAGTTTTGCTCTTGGAATCCACCTGTTGGCCCACCCAGACAAAGATCTCTGAGTGACAATCCAGGATGAATATATCTTCAGTCATCAAATCATCTTGATTGAAGTTGTAGATCTCAGTAACCTGCAATCACAATTCACCCTTAGAACCAAAGGCCTAAGAATAACATGTGGAGGAGCCAGGATTCAAAATGGTGAATTGTATACCCACTTACCTTCAAATGTCCTGAATATCGGTATTCATTTTGACAGTATTAATTAGCACATGGAGAAAAAGGAAAAGGAGTCAGAGCTTTAGTAATTAAAACATAACTTGTGGAAACAAAGAAACATTGTCATTTCTACCTTTTGCAAATTCACAAGAGAATAAGTGAGGATCACTTTCAGCTTCCCTTCCAATTTTTTGGCTAGGATATTCAGCTTTTCCTCCTAACAAATCCCAAAACTGCTCAGACTCCGAACCTTCCTTTTGTGGTTTAACCTGTACACTCGGCTGCAAAAGGTTTAAAAGCACATGAAGGTAAGTAACAATCACAGGATTATCCAATAAAACCAAGAATTTTCCGCACATGAAAGAGGCTAAAAACTGTGTTTGCTAAAAATTGCTTCAAAAAGATGATCAAGAAGGCATATAAACCTTTATCAGATCCAGTTGCCTTTCAACAAGTTCCTGGTCCTCTGTGGTTGTCAGGTTTCCAGACCATGTGAAGACAGTGGAATCATTATGTAATATGAAACAATAGGAGGAGTTCAAAGATGATCCAACCTGAGAAAGGCAAAGAAAAGAATAAGAAAACATCAACAGCTAATATATATTCATATTAATCTTAAAAAACTTCAGCTAAAAAGTCAAATTCACATTCAATAAATAGAGACCAAAACATTTTACAAGTTTGATCTAGATATCATTGACATGTTCTTTAGAGGATTATAAATTTTTAACGTAAGCAGGGCCAATAAAACCTTTATTGGTATAACAGTACAATTACCCCCCTTGCCTAAAAGATGAAAAATCTTAGAACATAGATTCCAGGAACCAAATAAAAGTACTTAAGGATTTAATAACAAACATCATCATACGTTTTATCATTAAAAGTGATGAAGACATACAGATTCAACTTGAATTGCTTGCATATTATCAGGTCCAGAGCCCTGAACTCGGAATAGTGCAGTACCATCCTCCTTATATGTCTCATCAGGGAGTTCATTCTCTGCAATATAATTCTTGTATCCCACACTAAGGCCACCCTGTTAAACATTAGTCCTAGTTGATTACAGATACATTTTGTATATCAGCAGAATTCAAAGTATATTCCATTGTATCTTCATAAGCATACCTTAAAAACGATAAAGCTCTGAAGGATTGAAAAGAATTGAATTGGTTCATTTTCTTCGTAGATGCGAGCCTATGATTAATATAATATAGAATCAGAAACAACTCAAGAAAAAGTATAACAACATGATCACAATAACAGCAGTCTCTGGAAGAGAAGGCAACCTGGGCCGGCAAAAATTTGAGCGACTCAACCATCTTGGTTGCTAGTGAAATAGCAGAAGCTCTTTCATTCTATTTCAAGAGAAACTCATCATCAGTTCGTAACACCAAGTGCCAACAATTAAATGATGACTAAGATGCATAGTTTGTATGACAGCTATAAAGATGCTCAAGGTACAAAGGTCCATGAGAATAGAAATTAGTGTCTGGTATCAGCAAAACAAATAATTTTCCTCTCTACAAACTACCAAGAAGAATAACCAAACACCTTTGCCTGGATGGATAACTACACCAACAGGGACGAATGAGCCAATTTGATTGGCACTCAAAATACACCCAGGAGCAAATTGAATATCTGATGAAAATTAGTGCTTTCTACAGTCTAACTAAACCAACCGCTCAAATGTTGACCAAAAGATGTTTCCAAAATGCAATGATCTCTATAATTTCAAGTGCAAATTTTGGGACAGATAAAAGAGAAATGTGCAAGAAACATCAAGAAAAACATTAAATGAGGAAGCCTCAACAATTAAAGGTAATGCAGAAAGTACTAGACAACCCTAATTCTTTCCTAATAGCAACGGACACATCAGACTAACGAAGAACTATTTTAACGGACTCATTTTATTCTCTCTCTTGTGTTGGGAGAAAGATTGAAAGGCAGTTCATAATCAAAAGGAGGTTAGTTGAAAAACTAGAAATTCACCTCCACACTCTTCTTCCCAAACCATGTTCCTATAAGAATTTCCTCCTTGTCTTCTCCTGGATATGAATATTGAAAAATATAGCAATCTCCACTATAAAACTTAAATTGATCTGAAGCTGGAAGGAGAGTCTTTTCATTGCCACTAACACGCCAAACCTGTTGCAACAAATTTCTATTGTCAGTATAAATTACAAAAATGGCTCATAAAATTGAAGAAGTAACTTTCCCAGGTACAAATGTTGTTTTAGAGAGAATGCATTTGAACCTCAATTATAAACTTCTTAAATTCACAAAAACAACCTAGTTGTGTTCGAGAACATGCTGTTATATGAAAACTCTCCTTTGGTTCCCATTAATCAGTTTGTTAATAATTAGTACGTCTCTTGTGAATTGCTTCCAATTTTTTTTTTTTTGGATTGTTATTATCCCTACTTATAAAATGATAGTCCCTGTCATACAAATCACATGCTTTCATTTCACCAAGTTTAAGGAGTATTCCTCTCTCTATCACGCATGTAATTTATCTTTCACACTTCTGATTGTACTGTGTATTTGGAAAAAGCAGGATTCAGGACAAGTACACTAGATCTATCAAAGATAAGTACCTCAGGCTGCTCTTTTCGAAATTTCTTTGTGTAAATAAAATATTATATAAAAGAAGGGAGATTTAGGATCTGAGTCAATTAAATAAATGAAAGATGGATCGACCTGCAGATTTCCTGTGACATCAATATATGGTTGAGGCTCTTCTTTCACAGGAGCAGCTTTTAGCAAACCTTTGACATTAACCCCCTGGCGTTTTAGAAGTGCTACAAACAAAATCAATTCAAAATGATAAGCTTAAAAAAATTGAAATTACATTAAGGGTTCGATCAATGTAGTAGTTGAGAAAAAAAGGCATATACTAATATAACTTACAAGGAAGAGATGACAGTCTTAATAAAGTAGAAGGCTCTCATCGAGGAAGCAAAATGAAAATTTTTGAAGTTTCCAAAGTAATTCCAATTACAAACCTGCAACCTTGCTTCTACCATCCTCAGAGACAGGAACATCAGCAGTCTGAGGCCATGCTTCAAACTTTGACCTGAACATGACAGTCTCAAATCCCTCAATTACGCGTATAATGTGGGACTTTGGTCGATCAGCAGCACGAACTAATTCCTGATCAGTTCAATAATACTCATTACTAAAATGATAGTAAATGTTCAATAATGCACATGATTCGGAAGTAAGAATTAAAAATTACTTCTGCAGCTTCACTTGCACTCTTTCTTTCATCAAGAGAAGTATTTCTCCCCATCCATACAAACACTTCCACCCCACAATCTAAAATATAGCACTTATTTGTGTCCAGCAATTCCCTTGTCAAAGAATCCACCTCGGCAGGTTTTGCCTGGCCCTTCTCAATTCTTGAAAGGAAAAATATATATCAGAACTACAATATTCTACAATCAGGCAATCTAAAAATCTGCAAACTCATCTATAACTTCAAAAAAATAAAAAAGAAAAAAGAAAATGTGGATATACTGCTTTACACTTTTAACTCCACTACAAAGAGAGATATTCATAAATGAGTTATTCTTTGAAATTTTACTTCTACTGCTAAATTGTAATAATAATACATAATACAAGAGTGTATTGATAGATAAATTGTTTAGTTTACGCAGATATTTTGAAGAAGAAGAAGAAAGAGACAAATTTGCATTAGTATTATTGGTCATTTACATTCGGATAAACCTCACTAAATGAGACAAAAAATGAAAGAAAATCAAGGAAGATATGCTTATGAATGACCATAAGTTTTCATATAAAAAGTAACATGTCAATGCATCATCCTGCTGCAAAAACATAAACAGAACTTAGTCAATATGTTACCCAAAAAGTTTAGTAGAAAAAATCTCAGCAGTCTTATCATCGTCGGCTGTTTTCCTTGGAAGTGGAGCAAAGCCGCCAAACAGACCCCAGAATTCTCCAGATTCAGCATCAGCCATCAATCTTCCATCCTCTATATGAAGAAGGAACTATTATACCAAAAGTAAACAGTTCAACTATCTTCATGGAGCTTCTTTATTTATTACTACACTTACCAATAGCAGCTACATCACATTTTCCATCATGATAAGTATCCTTAATGTACTGGACTACCTCTAGAGCTTTCGCCCTCTCTTGGATGGAAGAGTTAGAGCCATTAAATTGGAAAATTTTTGACTTGGTATCGAGAATGAAAATATCGTCATGGTTAAGTGATGATCGAGCAAAAGGAACCTGTCTCCAAAAACCAGAAAGTAGGCACGTAAAATTGGGGTACAAAACAAATTAAAGTTAATTCAATAGACTTGCCTCCTTTACATGGACGACATGTTTTCCTCTGCAAACAAATAACCGTGTTTGATGTTCTTCAGCCTCAGCATGCTTAAATCCAGATGCGATGCCACCTTCTTGAGGTATGATACATGGTTTGAAGTAAGATAAGAACTTCTCAGTTTCATGGCCCTGTACTTCACGATATTGTACAGCACGGCCTCCAAGAGCTGCATCAAGTTCAACGGTCTTGATGGCTGCAGTACCTGCTTCATCCTATTTAAGAGATCTGTCGATATAAGGCTGAAAAGAAAATGACAGGATTCCAATTTTCTCAAGCATCAAGAATCTAGAAAACAGCAGCTTACCTGGGAAGTGTCTTTACCAAGCCAATAATGAATATCATGGCGCAAGGCACCACTTTTGAGGGCAGTTGTCTGCAGAAAAAGATAGGACCAAAACATAAATTATTCTGTGTCAAGACATTCCACGTATCAAAGAAAATTAAAGACACGGATACTAAATTGGAATTAAAGTCAAAGTTATAAAATCATCAAACCAGCAAAGCCACAGTCTGTAAAGTACAATAGAGACACCCTTGAAGAGAAAGCATAGACTAGATGATATAATTGGGAGAAAGAACCAAATTCCAAAAGCACATTCTCAGTCATGATATTTGTGTGAATTGAGAGAGAGAAGAGAAAAAGAACAGATGGCCAACCTTCAAAACGACGTAGGAGTCTCCAGTGAAAAATTTCCCATAAGAAGATTTGGGGACAATAACAGGGTGAAAGTTTTCAATCCTCCAAATTTCAAGTCCACTTATTTTAAAGAATTTTTGTGAAGGAAACACTAATATGAAAGACCAAACACAACTTCACGCATTAAAAGATTAGATAATATTAGCCATGACAACCTTGGTCTTTTAACTTGTTAAACATGTAAGAGAAAATGGATAAGAAACTGATAAAGCACAATACAACAAATTGAAAGATGCTGTTGCTGTTGAATTTATGAGCAAAGGATACGCTTTCTGTCCAGCGCCTTGAAAAGCTGGATCTAAATCTCTCATGGAAACTGCCATGGTCCTGATCCAATTATGCTATATGGATTTCCACAATTTCGAGCAAGTGTCGGAGAAAGAATAATTCTGAAATGGAACTGGCATCATCAATTGAATGTTCTGACACAAACTTCAGAACTAGGCATATATAACACAATCTTTTAAATAGAATAAATTACTGAATAACAAAACTTGAACCATAAGGATACATCATGTTCTTGATTAATTGCTAAGTAGGAACTTTAGAAGTAGTCAAACTTAGGCTATGGAATATTATCATGATACTAGGCCAAAATCTTGTTAATATAATATGAGCGATGCTAGCATTTTAATTAACACAATGAAAGGCTTAGGTTTCTTTTATTCTGAATCGCCATTATCTACTGAAAATTATGCAATGTGTCTAAAATCTGCTCACAATTGCATATTTCCCAAATTATTATGGTTATTTGCATGGTTGTACTGAACAAATTTTAGCCAACAACTGAGATGCTCATTAATATCTATGGACTAATCCTATAACAAAGGGAATCCGCAAAGGGAACCCAAAAAACTCATCAAATTCTGATATAATCAGTACCTGAGTGTGGAAATATTGTCCATCAGTCAGTAGGAATCTAGCATCATCTTAATAATTCCTTAACTCTGTAATTTGTTAGAATTAGTTCCCTTCTAAACTCCTTAGTTCCAAAAAGTATCCCAGAACTAAATTTTCCATAAGAATCAACAGAAAGACCTTTCCTTGAAATTGTAGAACCACATTTCTGCTAGTAATACAATGGATGACAAACTTAAAAATTAAGATATACCTTGTCTAATGACACTAAACACCTGATAACCAGCCTAACGACTGTTTCCATTACCCACCTACTTCTTCAGTTTCTACCCATCTAAGTGGTTCCTTGCATCAGATACAATGGCTCGTTAACAACGGTGAGTGAAGAAAACGATCCGCAACCAGCCAATTGTGGGCAAAAACCAGCAAATATATGACTCTTAAACACGCAACACAATGTAGTTACATAAATCAACCAAACCACGTAGACAGTACATCAAGAAATGAAGTCCGGCCAGAAAGAATATGGAGCGATAACCAAAGCAAAAGCAGAAGGCAATAATTCAACACAATAAAATAGTAAAATATCTAAACATAACAAGATATTTTGCGATTTCCAAACCGTTGTCATGCAATATAACCATAATTATAAAGCATCAACATTGCCAACTATATATAACCAGTATCAAAATGTCATAAGAACAGGTCAGCCGCATGGCTCAGATACCAATCAAAACCGGATCAAGAAAACACCGGTAAAACACGCAAACTGAACAATAAGAAGACGGAATGAACAAAATTTCATTACAAACAAAAATCACATATATCAGTTCCACGAGCACCAGATGTCCATAGCGGGCGGTATTGGATAAGGCAGACGTTACTTCAAAAATCTAAAATCCAAAAGAACTGAAAATTGATTAAAAAGCGAAAATTGGCAACCATGGAACCAAAGTACCTGCTCTCTGAGAAGATAATCCAATACAGGAGCGACCCAGATCCAATCTAAAGAACACGTTAAGAGAGTATAATTCAAATCGGAAGTGTTCTTGGTGACAAGGAAAAAGCTAGAGAGAGGTGGAAAATAGAAAAGTTGAGAGAGAGAGAGCCAGTGAGAGGAAAGTGGGGCTAAAGGAGAGAAAAGCAAGAAGAATAACAACACGTCTAATACCAAATGAAGTCTAGAGAGAGAAACTAAAAGAGAGAGACAGACAGAGAGGCGTTGGAGGGAATAATTACTAGTGCCAGGCGTGCTTATCACTAACGGCAACAAAAGGTTGTAACCCCAGAAGAACTCAATTAACTGCTGTTACCATTTATAGATAATAACATTGTTAAAGATCCAATCTTTCTTAAATTCCTACCAATAACAGCGTCGGAAAAAACAATTCCGACAAGATAATACTAGGATTACTGTCTGGGTTTTGGTCAAAAATATTTGTTATAAATCCACTGTTAAGTTCTGCTTCCTTTCGCCTCTACTGTTCATTTAATGAGAGTGTTACGAAAGAAGAGTTCTTTTTATTTTTGTCCTCACCAGCATTTACAGCTATAACATTCATAGGAAGGGAAAAAGCTAGCAAAACTCGTCATTCCTTCCATGAAAATAAATCAGATGACAGTAATGAAAAGGAAATAAAACTTCTAAGTCAATCGTTGAGGAAAAAGGGAAGTAACTTAACCTGCCTTTTATGGCTTCACCAATCCAAAAAATTAATCTGTTTGTTCTTTTAGCATTCTGGGTGTTAGGAACTGTTGTTAATTTATGTAAACGGAACAATTAAACAAGGAAACGAAAAAGATGGAGAAAAAGGTAGGAGCTAGAGTGAAAAAGTTGGTACCTTTATGAGTTCATCAACAAGTGTTACAGGTGGAATTTGCTGGGATTGGGATTGGGATTGGAATCTTTTGTTATGTAATGCATGTAGAATGTGAATGTATCAGTTGGAGCACATAAACAAATACATATCTTTTTGTTTATGGAGAAAAAGAAATCACAGAATTGAGAAGAGAATCCTGGTTAATATTTAGAAACTAGCAAAAAAAAAAATCGTCTTTTCTTTGTTTGTGTGTGATAGAGACAGAGAGATGGTCCGAGAAAGACTAGAAATTTATGGCAGGTGATGGTGTTTAGAATGTTGATTTCCGATTTGTTAGGAAAGCAATGGAAAATGAAATGAAGAGGAAGAAAGGCTATTAGTGTAGGCCACCGCCCATCATTCATGCATCGCCATAAAAGCCAAAAGGTCCTGCTTTGTTCATGCTTTACCATTAAATACAAGACTTTTGCCCATTTTCCTATCATCTCTTCTCCTACTTAATGGTTGAGTTGCCAAGTCCATACTTGAGATTATTTGATCTAATATAACAAAAAGTGTATAAACAAATTTGAATTTCACACAATATTTAATATTATAAAATATTCAAAAAGGTATACCCATGTCAATAACTACACAAAAAATGAAACTTTCGTTTTTTAATAATAACAATAATTAAATTTATTAATTACTTTATCATGTAATTGATTCATGTAATGCCATGGAAAGTACGATGTATTAGTATTACCAAGGTATCCTTTTATTTGGTGAACCAAACTATATAAAATATGAGGATATTGCATTATCACGCAAAAAATGCAAATCGAAATCCGAAATTTAATACTTCCTATGTTCTTGGCATAAGACCAATTCTCATTAACAAATATAACTACCTACCATCGTCATACAACTCATCTTTATAGATAACATTCATTACTTATCCGTTTTACTACATTTTAAATTTACTTTTTATTCCGTTAAAAACCAAACCAAACATATCCACATTTTCGCCTAAGCAGGGTATGAAAAGGGTAAGATGTACGCAATAATGTCCGCATTTCCGATAGAGATATAAAGACTATTTCCTGATAGACCCCCGATTAAAGTAAAAGCAACAACAAATAACAACAAAACAAACAAACAAACAACAACAACAAAAATAAACACAAACAAACAAAGACAAACATACTAGACCAATACAAATATATCACTGTATAAGTATAACAACATATGTATATCTATAAAGACTATAACTTATAGAATGCACAGAAAAATGAAAATATATAAATACATGAAGATGCAAATATGTGAGCACGCATAAGCAGAGATATATATAAATTAAAATCAAGAAATTAACGTAATGAAAAAACCAATAAAATAAAAAGAATACCAACAACATAAAAATACACTAGGTAAATAATATATATTTATATACGTATACATTTCTTATATGACCTATTTCTAATTTATCGTTTACTATCTATTATAGCAAAGGTAAAACTTAATTATCTCTTATATGAGACTTTAATCTCATCCTAAATGTGTTCTACTTATCTTAAGTATAAGTCGTATCCTCATGAGGCTTCAGTAGAAGAGCAAACGATTGTGCAGAGGTACGGTCTACTAACAAACAGACTATCCACCAAATTAAGAGTTTATAGCCAATTTATAGCCTTTCAACTTCGTAAAAGGTTACATATAAGAATGACAAGTTGAAATAATAAACAAAAAATAAAAATAAACACGTTTTACATTTATTACTTTAGTCCACTCTAAGTGTCGATATATAACTCTTTTATCTCCCTCAATTCAAATCACAGGTTATATTTTCAGAACAGTTTAAAGTTCACTTTACCCCTTACAGCCCTTGCACGCCGTATACGTCTGCGTCGTCAACTGTACGTAAATTCGGTTAAAACCAACGCAATATTACTAGAAAAGATTTTTTGACAAAAAGAAAGAAAAAAGAGTTCCAGTCGTCGTGGGCATAAATGGAATTGCGGAAACCCTATGAGGGTTTTAACATAAATAGCTCACGAAACCTAATTCACGGGCCGTCCGTGTTTGCTCCTTCCGATCGCATCAAGATAAGCTCTTCAGAGACTTAAACCCTTGAAATGGGAGTGTTCACGTTCGTTTGCAGATCCTCCGGCGGTGAGTGGACCGCAAAGCAGCACTCTGGCGACCTGGAGGCCTCCGCCTCGTCCACTTTCGAGCTGCAGAGAAAACTCGTTAAGACTGCTCTGGCCGCTGACTCTTCTGGGGGCGTTCAGTCCTCTTTCTCCCTCATTACTCCATCTTCTGCCGTTTTTCAGGTTTTTTTTTTAAGTTTCATTTTCTTTTATATTATGAAATTAGTTAGTACCCATTTGTATCTTACTGTTGTAGATATACTGTTTTGAAGCAAACAAACGATTTTTGAATGGAATGACGGTGTTTTGAGTCAAATGTTATAATGGGTATATAATCGTTTGTCAAAAGATTGTGACTTGAGTATGGAATCGATTTCTATATGGTATAGGTGATCATCGGCGCTGTTGGAGGCGGAGCTTTCATAGGTGGTGGGGGAGCTGCGGCTGCTCCGGCAGGAGGTGCAGCACCTGCAGCTGAGGCACCTCCTGCTGAGGAAAAGAAGGAGGAGAAGGAGGAGAGTGATGACGACATGGGATTCTCACTCTTTGATTAGAGAAGTATGCTAAGCTATATTACTGTTATATTTTTCCGTCTTGTTTTGTCTTTTTTGCAGAAAAAGTTGAGTTGGAAATGCTTGGATTTAGATTTAGACAATGGAAATCTATATCTGAAACAATGTCATGTTTAAGAAGTTTATACCTTTTAGAGCTTTGCATTTCTTGCATTATTAGTACTTGTATCTCGCGATTTCTTATCCCGTGGCAATAACAAAGGAAAGGAGCAAGAAACATGACAATTTTTGCTTCTTGCTCACTATTTATAAACACAACTCTATTTCTTCATTGGAGAGGATATGTATGTTCCACACTTGAACCATAATTGGATTTGGATATGAAATGCCAAAAGTTCCACACTTGAACTATAATTATTCCACCAGGAAACCATGTGAGCCAACAGTGATGGCTTTTGTAGGTAGGGTCAGTCATATCTTGATGAGTATAATGACATGCAAAGCCATGATACCAGGTGCAGTTCACATTCCTAAACAACATCAACATTGTATGAATGATGTTGGTGTGTTGTAAGAGTTCACAAGTGAAATAGTTAATATACAAGTTTGCTGAAACTCAGAAGAGGCAAAAACAAGAATAAAGGTCGAGGAAACTCCCTTGTTTAAAAATTGACCCAGAATGCCCCAATGATGAATCAATGGTTTGCTCTGCGGGTGCAGAGAGAGTTTCGGTAGACATTTATGACTGCTCCGGCGACTTTGCCTCATCTTGGCTACAGATTGGTTTCCTGATCTCGTATCAGTCCATACAGTACCAAATGATAGCATGTCAACAACCACCGCCCCGGTAAAATGTTGGCTCTTGCTTCACCCACACCGTGTCCACCATCATTGTCGTATATAAGCATCTCCCCTAATTCTACACTACATCCATTCCCTTTTTTATTTATGCATTGCACTGGCTATGTGCAGGCTTTAGGACCGATTTATAAAATCGACTCAGTGCCAGAAACGGGATGGATCTTTCGGCTAAGAAAAATGTGTCCTACCAATGTGGAACCAAGAGTTGACATACTAATGTGCTTGTATATTTATACCATCATTATAATAAAAACATCAAAAACTGCCTCAAATTAATGACAAAATTAACAAAACGGTAGGTTATAGCTTCCAGGTGGTAAAGTTCAACAACATATAGAGTTTAAGAAAGCACAGGTAGAGCCGTGACAAACTCGGGAAGTGGGAAAATTGTGAAGTTAGAAAATTGTGGCTTACGAGCTTGGACATATCTTCATTCCGCCTATTCTCTTCTTTGTTCCTAACAGATTTTATCTATTCATTGCAATAGATTAGATGGTTGAGATTTATCATAAACAGAGAGAACAGATCAACTGAATAGATCAGTTCCTCTCAATCTGGAGCCCTTCTCTTCCAGTTCAGCATTTGCAGGTGAACAAGTTTGTGATGTAATATGACGTGAAACTGGAGGGAACTCTCAAGTGGGACAATTCAAGTCCCAAGGTGGGTTCTATGTCATTGGGTTTAACTTGTTCAAATAGGCTTTTGTACGAGGAAAATGACCAACGGGCCTTTGGCTCATTGGAATAGATGATTACGATTCATCGACACAAAAAGAAGAAACATTCAACTTGATGATGTAACATGATATAACTTAACCTTATAATTCTCCAAAAGATTAGGAGCTACATAGGAGGGCAACAGGATCGAATCTTTAGATACGAAAATGTATATTTACGGATTAGGAATTGCCCCACTGTAAGTTCCAGTGAATTGCCTTTACAAATTTATTATGTACAGGTAAAAGTGTTTTCCAGTTGCATGGACACAGAAGCTAGCTAGCCATGTTTATCAAGTTATTTAACTGAAAATAACTGTTGCCAACAGTTTTGCAGTTGTTCTTTTTATACACAATGATCGATATTAATACGTATCCTGAAGAGTGTGGATCGGCGATCCATTTATTAGGATTAGAAGGCAACTGAATTTGAGATATTGATCGTAAGGACCTTGTATCTTCATCGTTGGTCCAAGTCGAAGATGTGCTCTTTAAGGATTCACACGTACATGTCAGAAAGTAGTTGATCATGATCGTCATGTCCTATTTATGCTCAAACCTTGGAAAAGCCAATGAGGCCGTTTTCTTTCTTGATCAGACGTTGCACTGGAGCTGCTCATGGGGGTTGTCGGTCCACTGCAATCCTCCCCACGTTCTGATCTGAATATCGACGTTGGAGAATCATTTTCTTTCATATTCATCGTCTCTATGAATCCTACTTCTCGGTGAGTGTGAAGACGCCTGTAGTCTTTACATTTAGAACTCTTCCCAGAGCTGGCTCCAATGCTTAATGTCAGCTCCACTTCACTGTCTTCACAGCGATTTATGGGTTTCTGGGGTATGTAAAAGCTGGAGCTTGCTGCTCTCTTATCATCATCTAGACTAATTCCTGTGGATAAGTTTTCTTCAGCTGGTCTCTCCAGATCAAATCCTCTAGCCATTTTCATTGTCTCGCCGGAGCAGCTTCCTCTTCTTTCTCTTGTACTATGTTCATCTCTTGAACAGTTCCGAACACCGGAACGGTGCTGCGATGTTGAATTATGCGGGTTAACGATTAGGGAATGGTTAATGTCTGAAGTAATAGTCATTGGAGTCCAAGGTTTACTATTGTGTTTACTGATTTCCATTTTCAACTCATCCATCAACATCCTCTGAACACTGTATAGCCTGTGGAGTTCTCGTACCTGCAAAATAGTTCCAAGTTTCGTGTGAAAATTTTCCTTTTGAGATATAATGAGCTGACCTTGGATTTGAACGCGACGTTTATGTTAACTACCTGGTGCTTGAAAATGTCTTCTTGCATCTGCATTGTCTTCTTAATGGACTCGACGTTGCGATTTGTGGGCATCTTGTTTGTTGAGAAGCTAATAAACTTTTCTGATGATCCAGAAACTTGAAGGTCCTCACTAAGCACTGATCTGTCTCGCAAAAAATAGTATCTGTCGTCCACACTATGGACGCGAAAGTCACTGCTATTTGATGATTCTGTTAGAAGATTGATAGTAGCATATTCAAGCTCAGTTCCCATTCCTGCAATGATGGTCAAATTCCAAGGTCTCTCAGAAACATGAAAATCGAAGAACATTACATACAGGGTTTCAGTTTCTTAATTAACCCACTAAGAAACTGAAGGAAAAGGGGACTGAAACTAGAAAACAAGAGCATGGAAGTGGATGATGACATCAGAACTTCTATCATTTCAAATGCGTTAGGTATGATTTCTGAATGGCCACTACCTGGACGTGGAAACAGATATGTAGTCAGTGGTTGACCCTCATATTTCTACCAGTCCTATATGCGACATCTTTTGGATAACAAAGACTAGTGGAAAAGATCTGAGATTGAGTCATATCCAACATTTTTCATACTAAAAATTGCCATGTGCAACCAATCAATCAAAACAATAAGAAACGAAAAGAAAACTCTGATCTTTCTCTTCTTCAGTTGCATCAGCTTTCTAAATTACTGAATTCTCCTCTAATACTGTTTTAATTGTTTTCTGAGTGGATCTGAGGAAGGCAAACATCAAGCATGATAGACATGGCTTTTCGTGAAAAAAATTTAAAGTTTGTCTTCGAAAACGTCCCAATTATGGTATTGGGGAAAGCGTGGGGGGACAATGAGGCTTTTCAAGATTGCAGCGGGAGCTCCTAAAGTGTGACAAACAGTAGCTAACACAGTGAACAAGGTTGAGGAGAATAGTGACAGGAAATTTAGGTTTCTTTATCTCTACCCTGGTGGCGCAATCAATATCCCAAAAATAGTGGTCTGGATCATCTTCAGGAACTCTGTGCAGAACAGGTTCTCGCTTCTCTTACTTCAGCTCAAATTTACTATTCTGATGAACTTCACATTCTGCAGTGAATTGTTAATGGTGTATGGAAAACGAAGATGTTTCTCAACAAGAGCATATTTTGTTCCTGATGGTCAACTTCCTTAAGAAACAGGAACAGTAAGACATGCTTAGCAAAATTCATCGTCAAAGTTTGTGGATGAAAGACTTTGCAAGCAGCCAACAACTAACTACCAAATCTGAAAGTGCCAGAACAAGAGAAGAAAAAATTTACAGGCATGGTTATTACCTGAAATAAGTACCCAGATAGCACAAAAAGCTCATTGAACATCTTCCACCTTCATATCCCACCAGCAGATGAGCTGGTTTATTAGTAAACAAAGCCAGATAACTTAAACAACCATTTCCTTGCACAGCTACCTTCCATAACACATTACAGGGAACGGAGAAAACTAAGCAGTGCGTCTGTGGTGAACTCGCGGGGAAGATAAATTGGAAGCACTGCAGGCGAGGAACTAAAAATTCCTGTTGGTCGACAAGGCCAAGGATTAGTAGTCTCTTGATGATTTGGAGAAACAACAAAGCAATGATCTTTCATTTAAAAAAATTATGAACATGATCTTAATAATTCAAGCTTGACAGGCTGTGAAGAGAGGAGGGCAAAAAAGCTGGAACTTTCATTGTGTTCCCTGATCCTGAAAGTAATATTTTGATGTTGGTGTGGGTGTTTTGTATGTGTGTGTGAGGGAGAGAGAGCGAGAGAGAGAGAGCGAGTTGTCTCTACTTTATAGTGTTCATATAATTTTATATATCTTTTTCATGTGTAGAACTGAGAAAACTCACACAGGCACCACAATTATAATTATATAATTTTAGTGGGACCACAATTTCATTTTCATTACAAAACAATAATAGAAATGTCAGTTCCTCTTGAACAATGAACATTAACTAATACGTAGACCATTGAACAAGATATTCCACAAAAAAAGGTCTGTAGCAGAGTATGAAAACGTGAATGAATAATGAAAAGCTAGCTCTGACCCTTTAAGGAGTATTTATTTAGTTCCAATGCAGTTTTGGTTTTTAATTTTTTGATTATCACTAATCGAATATATACTTAACTGGTAAATCGATTTTAATTCTTTTCCAAAAATAAAACATGTTCCTCAGCAATGTTACTGCATATAAGCGAAGATTTTATCAACATTTATGAGAGGGGATCGTGTTCTCAGATCAGTTAACAATAAGAACCCTACGAATCTTTACCAGGTGGGCTTGAGATTGAGAGTTTTTCTATCGTACGAAGAATTTTCAGGAGCTGGATTTCCGTTTCTGTTCAGCTTCCTGACATATATCATATCACCAATCTGTTCTGACTTCAGGGTGTATGCATGTATGATAAACAGACAAAAATAGAAGCAAAAGTGTCAAATAGAGTTTCCCATATATTCACTTGGAGAGAACATTTAGAATTGTTGCTTGAATGGGTATTTCTCGCTTAACGCTACTTCGAACACAACTAATATATTACAAAATTACCTTATTCGTTTTTTTAATTAGGAGAAATTATTTATTACCTTTTGGTTTAATTAATTTAAAATTTTATAAGTTTTAATCCCTTAAGAAATTTTATCATTTATAATTTTTATTAAAAATTTGTCAACAAAATATTTGTCGTAAGAATAACATAAGTAAACCAACTAAATATTATTAACGTGATAATTTAATCTAATTCTTAAATCCGATTTAAACCAAATAAATTAAATAAGTTATCTTAAAATATTAATTCATATAATATTTGATTGATAATAAGTTTTATAATCATGATAACAAATTAAATTAGTTTGTTATTCATATCACATTTTTTTGTTTAAAAAAATGTATAAGAGAAAGTATTTTTTTAAAGATTATTAATTATAAAGAGTTTTTAAAATAATTTTTAAAATTATATTTTTTTAAAATTAATTAAACTAGAAAATAGTTGGGCATCTTTTTAACCTCAAAATATATAAGATTTTGCCTTATATACATAATCTAAAATACCAAAGTACCATAAAGGTCCTTGAAACCCTGCAAATCACGATCAAATTGTTCCCAAATGGGCCATAAAAGGGGATAACAAATTGATTGGGTAAAGAGGAAACTCCATCATCATACATCGCTTTCCTTCAAAAGCTTGAGGATCAAAACATGGCTGTCCTCAAACACGCAAATAAATAATATAATTTTCAAATTCTCCAATCTGATCTGGAGAACTTAACATATACAGAACCACTTATATCATATCCACATGCCTCAGGTATATAATAATGACGATGAACTAGTGTTTGCTTGCTCACATATACGCATATTTGTAGGTAGAAGTGGCACGACTTCAGTTGTCTTCTACTTGTTTCTGTTCAATCCAAATTAAAAAAGCTCATGCGTAACATGGCCTAGTCCGGCGTGTGTCCCCATCCTGTCCAGATATGTCATAACTTGGCAGGTTTTGGGTTTATATATCTTTTCTTTTTTCCCCTTTTCATTTGTCGTTAGGACTAATTTGAAGATTAAGTATAGCTGAATTATCTTTTTAATATACCATAAATTAATAAGGATTTGTTCAGGATATAGTGCCAGATTGGTTACACTTGATATAGTTTACAATATCTTCAGCAACCTAGGAGAGTAGGTAATATAGGCGAAATATGCAACAAAGACATTCTAGATTAAAAAGAAAGACGGCATATGTAAATAGAGGTAGATCCGAAAGGGACATAAGATTCTCATGATATTCAAGTTTTCTGGTACTTGAAACAAAACACACACAAACACAAATCTTCGAAGCTACGAAACAAGATCACATAGGAAATAACATGCATATCCATCCTAGAAAATGGAAACTGAGAGTACTCAGATCTTTTGTTCTTTTTTTTTTTTTTCCCCTCTATCAAACTTCTTATGGGGCATAGTTAACATCGACTGAGATGGTAGCAAAGATTTCCTTTACTAGGTGTCTCCAGCTTCAGTGCACAGCTAGGCTTCTAGAGAGACTTAACTGCTTCGGCTGTGTCTTGTTCATTATTTATGATTCTAGATTTAGGAGGGTAATCTCCCCTTGTAGCCAAACACTAGGTAAAATTAAACTTGATGTTACCTATTATATATAATCTTTGTTTCGTTATATGCAGTGTTCGTTGGAGTACTTTAATGGAAACCTGTAATTACAATAAATCCAGACATAGTTTATTCAATAAATAACTGTGGAAAATCTTCATTAAGTTCAATAAAATACACAAATTTGGTCTCTCTCGTACTTTATATGGAGGTTCTTATCTTGTTGTAATATAATAAGAAGAAGCAAGAGGGTAAAGTGATGGAACATGGAAGTATTAAAGGACAAAGGACAAGGTGACGGCATCTCCAAGTAAGGGAGAGTTTGAGAGGACGAAGAGAAGAGCACGCGTTGTAGGCAGTTCAAGACACAAGCCGCAAAGGTTGTGGGTCCTCTTCCACTGTTTGCCCTTTTACTTTGTCGGCTCTTCAAGTCTGTGCCCTCAGCCACTCTCTTCGTCATTCTCCACTTTCATGCCATAAACTATACAAATTATTTCCAAAGAGTACTCAGTGGTTAAACCTAAGTTCAGAATATTTCCATGTTATGATGGTATAAGTTCAAGAAAAGACGATAGCTTCTTATTACCATTAGAATAAAAAATACTTTGCATAAGTTAAATCGCATGTCGACAATATTTGATTACTCGCCATATATTATTCATATTATGTATATAATATGAATAATATTATATACATAACATTATTTATTACCTATCAAGTTAAAACGATTAAAGACTTCTCCTTCCATTAGCATTATTTATACATTATTTGCACCAAAATTAACAATTTAGCTATATTTCTAGTAAAAAGGGAATGCAGAATGCTAGTCATATGAAGCTAATGCAATCGAACATACTCGAGATATTTTTGCAATGAGAGGAAGGAACTATATGGGATGGAGTAGTATGAATATTATATATTCTCTTTAAAATATAATTTATTTGGATTTCTAGAAGGAATAATAATTTGGACCAAAACGTATTAACTTCTTCCTTGAATTGCTGATCTGTGAACAATGACAACATCTTTCTGGCCTCAGTTTCAATTTCTTAGATCATGGTACTATAAGCACCAGATTAGGACATCTAAAGCATAAATTGGTCATAAACTAGAATAAAGATTGAGGCATTTTAACTTGTAATATCTTATTTTCACCTACAGTATAGCTTGAATTATTGGTGTGTGTGTGTGTATGTGTGTGTGTGTATTCAAAGATTAGTATCTTTACTAGCTTGTGAAAATTGGTATGATTGATAATATTTCTACCACTTTGTAAACTTTCGTGAATTATTATGATTGGGAGGTAGTAGAATAATTACAATAGTTAGCATTTTGTTAATGGTAACTAAGAGTTGCTCCCTAATAAGGCTATCTAGTTACCCAATTTAGGCGCTTGTTCTAGTTTAATATTGAAAATTGCATGTTACCAGTTATATATGTCAAACAAGTAAATGCCAAACAGTTAAAAGCAACCACAACTCAACACATAAGTTTAATCTTGTTAAGTCTAGCCTATCCTACTTTAATCTACGTTGTATTTGTTTTTATCGATCTAACGTTGTTGTGTTTTGGTTACATATGTTCGAGGTAAAACACAATTCATGGTCTTGTCGAAATTTGATATAAATAATCTAATGCTGACAACTGAGGAATATTCATGCTCATGGAGACAAAAAGATCCCACGTTTTATTTCCATTTAATTCTCCTTTTCCTTTTAATTTACATAGTATACAACTATGTTTTTTCCACAAATAAGATGAGGGATTGTCCTCCTGCTCTTGCTACCAATATGACCATACTGGAAATGGATATCAGAAAATACCAATTAGTAATACTATAAAAATATATCAGTCTTAGATGCTTATGTTTGTGTTGTCCTTTGGGTGGTTTGGAGTTTCTGCCTAAGTTTGGGCTGTGGTTTCTGCTTTGCTGAGGTGAAATGAGTCTAGTTAGCTGAGGCAGTTGTGGAATTGATGAAGTGTTGAACCTTGATCAGATTGTGAGCAAGAAGTGATGGAGTTCTTGGGTTCTTGTTGGAGCTTTTATATAGCAAAGGCCTTTGTTCCTTTAACCTCCACCTCATAGGTGAGAGCTAAAAAAGTCTGGGATTTACTTGTAATCCTTCGTTGTACATAACTCTATATTTATATAAAATCTATTGAATTAACAAAAAAATACTAGATTTTCCTTTGTTCATTATTGCTGAGTTAATTTTATGTTTTATAAGTATAGATAAAAAGGCTAAATTCAATCAAACCTAAAAATTTTAAGAAATTTGAATTTAAGTTTGAATATGATAAAATATAGAAAAAATGAATTAAACTTATTTAAATTTATCTAAAGAGTTTAAAATCATTTATTAAATTAAATTAAAATTTTTAATTATATTTAAATGTAATTTAATTTGAGTAAATTAAATTAATTCATTAAAATATAAAGATAAAATAATTAAGAATATTAGTCTAAATTCACATTTTCTCATATAATTTATTAATTTTGGACATTTACTAAACTCAGTTAACTAGAGTGATGATATTTAAAAGAAATAATTGTTTAATTACAATATTGATTTCAAAAATCTATATATTTTGTAAGAACTGTATCGAGTATTGTTTTCGAAGAATTTGACCTTTCGACTTATGATTGTTAGGAATTCAATTCAAATCAAACTGCATTAGGTCTACAGTTACTTAGAGTTTTAATGAAAAGATAAGATATAAAAAGACAACAGGTACCGATGTTTCTTATTTTGTTCTTGATGCTAAACTGGTACGTACTCGTTCAGACAACGAAACAGACATCATTCATAGATTGTCTGAGCAGATCTTAACCCCTTTCTTCCTCATCCCATAACTTGGGAGGGTAATTTCATATTAACTCTAATGGCAGTTGGCCTCCTATGGTTACAGGTAACAGGATTCGCTGTGTTCATCCCATATCTAAGAGCATAGCCACCATTGTTGAACTCGAGATCATACCAGAGATTTTTTCACACGTGTATAATAAAATATATATGGTATAAGAACATTTTAAAATATAGTTATCGTACCTAATCCTTAATATCTGCATTTATTTTTGTAATATTTGTTGTTATCCCAAATCCATTCCATTTCTCAAAAGATATATAATATGAGGTGTTGGGTTTTTCTTTAATGCTTTAAGGTTGTTCTCATTTCGTTTTCATTTCCATTTAAGATACAAGTTGATGACTAACCATCATCAAACATGTCAATGACATCTCTTTGAGAAAAGGTACACGAGAGAAAAAAATATAAAAACTTAACATCTTATAATAATAAAATTAAAATTTTAAATATAAATTTCTTAATTTGATAATTAGATAACAATTACTCGTTATCCACCAAATTATAATGTATTTTACAAATTTTATTATTTTATTGAACATTTTTTAAAACAAGAACTAAGTTTAAGATGTGATAAATAGAATTTTCTATCTTAGTAATGTAATTATGTAATCTTGGTTAGATGTGACAAATCTCCACTAATTAAGATGATTATGGGAATCTCACTACGTCATTTTCTCTAATCTTATGATTAAATAGTGGCTATATACTAAACTTACGTCATATGGCATCCAATTATTAGATACTATCCAAGTCCAACCATATTAAATCTCCCAAAAAAAAAAAAAGGGTCCATCCAAATTGCGAGACAGATATGATACTCATATCCCGAATAAAGCCAGATTGGTCATATTTTAACATAAACAAATTGGGGATGCCCCACTAGGTATGCAAAACTAAAATCCAATTACCTAATGCCATTGGTTCCTACCAGCAAATTGAAATAGAATTAGATGCCATTTCAAGTGCGGCCGTGATCTACTAGATTAGATTGGCTTAATTAAATAGGTTGTTTAACTCCTACTTTGAAGGAGAGGTGCTTTGGAGTTGGTGTTCAAATCTGCAGGCATGCCTCGTGAAGTGTCTGAGCAGCACTTCTGCATATCGGTGGAGGAGATCCTGTTCCATTCTCTGGTGTTATGTTTTTAATTACCAAGGAAAACATAATTAATGATTCCTTCAGATTCTGCCCGGTCTTTTTCATTTTCAGATTTGCTTTGTGTTTGTGAATACACTTCTCATCATGTTCTACTTCTTGACCTACAGCATAACATTACAATATCTATCTTTTTTTTATAAAATTTAAAATATGATTAAAAAATTGTCCCTTTTATAAATTAATAAATTATTATAATAAGAAGTATTGTTTTAGATTTTTTTAATATTATATAACGTCCGTAATAATTTTTAATAAAAAATACTTTTAGTAAGTAAAATTATGTTACATATTTGCGTCCATATCTTTAATAATAACTGGAAAATATTTAATATTTTAATTGGATTTAAGATAAATTATATATCCTCATATTATCGAATTATAAATGCTTTAAAAGAAAAATTCATAGGATAGATGTCAAAACCAAAACAAGACCCTTCACTTCTAAGCTCTAACAACTGTGTTCATTGTTTAACAAAAGCAAAAAGAGGGTCAAACATGGGAAGATTCTAACATTAATCATGTTTTGAGGTCAGAGATTTCCCTCCTGCATTCAATGCACGAGATTTGGAATGTGACTTCTCAACCGATCAACTTGAAAAGTAAACACAATGCTATGTTAGTTTGTATCAAAAGCCAAGTGATTTGGTTTCTATTATTTTAAGAGGAACCGCTGAGGGAATCTCTCTACATTTGTGCCAAACCTCATCTTCTCTGGATCCAATACCTTAACTTCATTTTAAAACAATATCTCATCATCCAACGTTGCTGTATTGTCTCCTTTCTTTATCAACTTCAATAATTTCATCCTTAATTGCTTATTAATTACAATGGTTTAATTGTTTTATACTATAAAACACTTATACAGAAACATATTGTACCAACACGATATCATGCCTTGTGTTAGATAGTAAAGGGCTCTTCTTGGTTGGATGATTTGTTTAATCAACCTCAGGGAGTCACCTAATTTACATCACATGGAAGAGACATAAGTTGGGGAGCTTTAGTATTAGAGAATTCGAGGAGACAACAGACAGGAATCTTGAACTCGATCTCATTGCTGTGTTTAGATGGATAAGTTCGTCTCTAAAGTATTGATTAGTTACGGTGTTAGCCATGTGTTCATGAGATAATTGTGATAGGATTTTTTTGGTATAATTGTGCTGGTGTATTAGACTCTAGTGTTATTAAATTACAAGTATGCCAACAATGATAAGTATATCATGTTAATTTTTTATTGGATAAATTGTTCATTTAACAATTTATCAAATATATATATTAATTGTTATACTTAGATTTTTATCTTAATATTACTATAAATAAATTTTAGATGCGATTAAATGAATTTTATAATCCTATTTTAAATATTTTTTAATATAGCAATAAGATTTTGTGATATTTTAAAAAATATAAAAAATGTTTTAAAAATGTTTTGTTAATAATGAATTATATTATTATTGAAATTTATATAAATTTTGATGGGAAAATTAAAATATTAAATTTTAAGAGTAATAAATTTAACAAAATTAATCATCAATGCATTTGGAAGCAATAAAAAAAGAAAAAAGAGCATAAAAAGATCTAAATTTTACCACATCCGAAATCTTAATTTTATAAAAGAAGAACCCTAGTGGGCTAGGGCTTATTGATACCAAATCACATAAAACCCAACACAAGTAAAAGTTGCTAAAGGTCTAGGCCTAAGTTTAGTACACGTGGCAACAGAAACCTAAGCCCATTGAGAAAGCCTACGTGGTCGTTTTAACGCAATCCTACGTGGCATCATCCTTTTCTCATTCGCAGGCTAAGAGCTCAGATTATGTCCACAAACATAAAATTTCAGCCATCGCCATTGCAAGCCAATGAAATGCTTCCCTCTGAAACTCCGCAACAAATACCAGACAGCAGATTTTAAGTGAAGAACAACCCTTAAAGGAAGAGATTATCACTGCTTAGATAGTTTAGCACGTTACTGTCCAGTTTCATTCCACTTAACCTGATGGGATTTGGGTGTTTCTGATTTTTTGAAGCCAATAAGATAAAAGAAGACAAACTCCAGGTCGAGAAGCATAGACCACCTCGTTCAATGTTGAACCCTTCTCTCTCTGTATCTGAGAGGAGTTGTTTCTCACTCTTCAAGGTGCATCTCATTCATTATGCTACATTTACTTGTACTGTTTTTTTTTTTTATTGCCATAAAGATTTTTTTTAATCTCAAGACGTTTCGTTGTTACATGTTTAAGCTGTATTGGCAAACAAAGTGATTATTTTTGTTCGTGTGCCTTACTGTCTTTGATTTTGTTTAGAACCCCATTTCAGATTCTTGCGGATTTTCTTCAAAGCAGAATGGCTTTATCAGAGGACAATTTCACAGCAGACATTTTCATAAGTTTAAGTTGAACTGTGGCTCGAGGAAATATGCTGGTAATACTAATACACTTTACTTTTGCGTTTGTTAGAAATAGCCCAGATAGTTTCAGTTATGTACTAAATTGCGCACTTCATTCCTGCATCCACTGAGAATTTGTGTTCTTAACCGATTGTCTTGATCATGATTTGATTGGGATAATGTCAGAAACTAACTTTTGTGGAACAGTATACGTGCAGAACATGATTTTGGTGAAGAAGATGTGGAAATAATAGGAATGATCTAAACAAATATTACTGGAAGTCCCTCAATTTTTTGTGAAACATAGATTTAAAAGAAGTCGAAATGAGAAGAATGAGCTCTATTCAGTATTCACTAATGAGATTTTGCTTTCTTTCCTTCAAATTTACCTTCCGGCAAAGTTAATGCACCATTTGATTAAGCTCAGCTGGTTCTTTGTTTTGTTTACTATTGAAGGGGTGGTTTCACCAAGCTGTGTCCTTCCATTGACTGAAGAAAATGTGGAGAACGTTTTAGATGAGGTGAGGCCTGGCTTGATGGCTGATGGGGGGAATGTGGCTTTACACGAGATTGATGGTCTGGTTGTAGTTTTGAAGTTGCAAGGAGCGTGTGGATCATGTCCGAGCTCAACTATGACTTTGAAGATGGGAATCGAAACTCGGTTACGAGATAAAATACCAGAAATCATGGCTGTGGAGCAGATCCTGGACACTGAGACAGGACTGGAACTAAACGATGAAAATGTTGAAAAGGTTAGGCCAGTACAAGCTTCACATGTTGGTGTTTCAAATGTTAAAAGCCTTCTTCAGTTTCAAGTTTGCATTGATGATACCAGTTGCATATTGACAATTAGAATGGTTCAGATGCTGCATTCTAACTTTACTTATATATAGCATGTGCTCATGCAAGTCATTGCAAAATACTCCATTTTGTGGCTGTTTATGGAAAATGTCAAGATCAATTTTGAATTCCAGGTGAACTTTTACTGCATTTACAATATCCGTTTCTCTGTGGATGTGTATGTTCGTTACAGATCACAAGCTAACAGCTATTAAAAATAGCCAGACATCACTATGTAATTTTAAACCCTCGTACACGAGCTAGCATTAAATCTTAATGTTCATGTGACTTATCCAATTTTTAAATCCCCAGGACTTTTATGTTCATCGTGGTTTTTCAGTATGGCATATATCTGTGCTACAGTTTACTTTGGATGTATCGTTTACAGAAGATATTTGTGTTGCCAATCTTTAGAGGCTCAAGTTGGTGTCCTTTTCAGGTCCTATCTGAAATTAGACCATACCTGGCTGGAACAGGAGGTGGAGTGCTTGAACTTATTGAGATAAATGATTACGTTGTAAAGGTACGGCTAAATGGTCCAGCTGCCGGAGTTATGACCGTCCGCGTTGCATTGACACAAAAGTTGAGGGAAAAGATACCATCAATTGCTGCTATTCAGCTTATAGAGTGATGGGAAAATCTTGGCAAGATAAGAGAGTGAATGATAGAAAGTACAGTATCCAAGTAGTTGACAGCAGATTGTGATTGACTGATCAATCTCAAACCTGTGAATTGTGGTTTGCCTCTTATGCACTCAAATGCATACCAATGATGATCCTATGATCAATGTCCAGAAGCAGACAGGCCTATTCATGGCTGGACTAGCATAGCAGAGCTTATTCTGTACATTAACCAGGAAAATTCCTTAGATTGCTTGTGGTTTACCATCTCTTCACAACCTGATATTTGTAAATTTTCTTCAGCAAAATGGATAAGCAACATCAATTTCTATCATCATAAAAATGTAACGTGATTTATATACCGTCCAAGAAGGAGCATCAAAAATATTGTATCTCTTGAGATTACAATGCCTGATACTCAGGATTCTGAAAGTTTAGTCAGTATTAATACACCCAGCTAATTGTTGCATGTTCATATAAACGATCTCTGTTGTCTACTCCATGAGTTTAGTAATCATCTTCATCATTTCTTGAGCCACCAAATCTTCTGATAACGGCTGCAACTGCACCAAGAAACAAAAAGAGAACTAAAGTGTCGAAACCACCGCCAATTCCAATAGCCACACTCGGACCTGGTGCGAAGAAGCTAAATGGCGACCATCCCCAGCCGCCAAAGAAAGGCACACCATAACCATACCCATATCCACCGATCAGAGGGGGTGCTACTGGTGGATTCACATATATATTTGTCCTACAGAATTGGGGAAAAAAAAAAGAAAAGGGAACGATCATGGTCTATATTAGCACAGTAAATTTGGGAAGCAAAAAGCAATAAAACGTCAAAACTTTATACAAGTTCACACCTATTATTGAAAGGTGGGATTTTGATAGAGTAAGGATAGGGAATTCCAGAAAAATAGATGATTGTATTGATATTACGTAGAGCAATAGCTCCCCAGCCCAAGGCCGTACAATGTTCTGATGTAAAA